>VZTV01104229.1:0-22821 GCA_013400875.1 Anhinga rufa | reverse complement strand
CAGAGCCACAAGGATGCTCAGGGGATGGAGCATCTCCCTGGGGAGGAAAGGCTGAGAGACCTGGGCTTGTTCAGCCTGGAGAAGAGAAGGCTGAGGGGGATCTCCTCAGTGCTTATCAGTGTCTGAAGGGCGGGTGTCAGGAGGGTGGGACTGGGCTCTTCTCAGCGGTGCCCGACGACAGGACAAGGGGCAACGGGCACAAGCTGGAACCCGGGAAGTTCCACTGAAACCTGAGGCAAAACCCCTTTGCTGTGCGGGTGCCAGAGCAGCGGCCCAGGCTGCCCAGAGAGGCTGTGGAGTCTCCTTCCCTGGAGCCATTCCCACCCCGCCTGGACGCGGTCCTGTGCCCCTGCTCTGGGGGTGCTGCTCACGCAGGGGCTGGACGGGGGGAGCTCCGGAGGGCCCTTCTGACCCCCACCATTCTGTGATTCTGTGAAAATGTGAACACGAAATTGCTAAGCAACTTGTGCAAGATGCATAGTGATCTGATGTCAGTTTTATGAACTGACTCAGTTCATAAAATCTCAAGATGATTTGAACCCCATCTGGGATGAGCTCATCAGATGTACGTAAGCCTTGATTCAAGGCATATGGAAAATGGCGTGCAGATCATTATAATGAATTTTTGAAGAAGTGCTCTATGCTGCGCCCAATTGGGAGTGCACGTTTGGCACTGGTGAGATCTGACAAACCACTTAAGTGCTTTGCCGTGGCCTTGTGTTCAGGCCTTGGCAAGTCTGGGCAGTGCACTGGTGTTGTGACAGCCTTCTCTAGTGCTGTTGAATGCAAATTCATACAAAATGAAATGCAATGTAAATAACTCCCCACAATTGTTGAAGGGTTGCAGTTTGTTGTTTTACAAACCTCTCATTGCATGTAGATATTTTCTTTTGGAGGTAACGGAGCTCTCTAAAGCACCTGTGGATTATATCCCAATAAAAAAAAGTAAATAATAAAAGCAATTAGCAAAAAAAAAATCTTGCTGCAGCGAGTACAAGTGAGACAAAAGTTGGTAGAAACAGAATAAGTATCAAAACGAGGACTCAATTGGCCTCTTCGTGTCTAGCTCCAGTTATTAACTCATGAACAAAACATTATTATGTACTTCAGTTGGTGATGCCTTTGGAAATTAAGGTTAAGTTATAGAAATATGCATGTATACCACATTATCGCAATTTCAGTGCATTTAACTGCAAGCTCTGATGTAAGGTAATGGATCTCAGTTTGCAGAATGGCTGTTCAAATAGTGAAATTCCTGGGTACTCAAAGGCAGATTACAAAGTGACCTCTTAAGATATACAGTTTTAGGTACGAAACCAAATATTTACCATATCAGCCAGGGAACTCCATTTAAAAGACTATGTCCAAACAAATTAATTGCTGTGAAAACAAACTTCCTCTGCACCACATCCCTACTAGTGCCACAGTTTCTCACACACTCAGATTTGGACTCAACAAAGCTCTTAAGCATCTGGTAATGCCTAGTCCTAGTTATCAATTTTTAATATTTGGTGATGTTTTAATTTCTGTGAGACCCATCATTAACATTAAAAATGTTCTTAAACACTTGATTATGAAGGTTCTGCTCCAAAAACTAAGGACCTTAGTGGGAAGAGATGCAAATTCTTTTGAGGGATCCTAAACTACAGATACCACACTAAATGACAGCCAGGCATTTTTATGTTAAGAAGTTATAGCTTGCAGCCCAATGCTTCCAAAAATGCCTTCCTACTTAGGAAGGTATTTAAGCATGTTTTTAATTCCCATTGAATTTGATGATCTTGGATCATGTGTCTGAACTGATGCATTTTGAATAGGGAGGGGAATACAGCACAGATCTGATAAGTGTCATTCTGAGTCTCTGCCCAAAGTATTTCATGAATCATGAATGCTTCTATTCCCTCTGGAATACTTCATTTTTCTAAATAGGTTGTAAGATCACATGAAAGAGAAACTTGCTAGCAAGCCTCATATATATTAGCCATTCATAATTAAACTTAAAGAGCAGAAAAATCTTTGCAGTGCAGATACTGGGCATCCATTGATGGATAGGTAGTATGAAGACTACTGCAATAACGTCCCAGCTATTCCTTAGCTCATTTTGAGGGCAGGGGTGTGCTAGAATCGCATTGTGCATATGTATGTAGAATAAAACCTCTCTACTTTCAAAACTGTTCACCTAGTTGCTATGAGCTTATCACATTAAACAGTCAAGAGTTACATTTACAGACGTTAACAGCAAATCATGGGGAAAAGCGTTCTGTTTCTCTGCATGCTTTCTTGAACTGGCTTGCTTGCCTTTTGTTAAACTTCTGATTTCAACTTTCCCAAACTTAGTTGTCTCAGGTGAAATGCTTAGGACTCGTTCTTGAACCTACACAATAAGAAATCAGCATGAGCTTTTATCCTAACCAGTGGTAATTTATGACATCATCTACATTAAATTACTTAATGTCTCTAGATAGCTTCTGTTGTTGAAAATCCTCTGAAATCTGATGAACAGGAGCTTTTAACAATGACTTTTACTAATTAATGCACAACAAACCTGTTTTCAATCCCTCTTTATTAAATGGAGCAAATAATCTGTGTTGCATGATTTTATCGACTGTTACAGCTGTTCAACAGGTATCTCTAGAGAATTGTTGCCATTGAAAATGGTACCACTTCCTTTTCTAAGTTTCTCAGTAGGAGCATCCTGTTGAAAAACCTTTATGATAGATTTTGTTTCCTTGCAGAGCTGTATGTTCAATTCTTACCAAAACCCAAAAGTTAAAATTTTAAAAGTGCAATACCAACTTAATGAAACATGATCCTAGCATTGATGTCCATTGTGGTTAGACTGACCAGGCTTTTCTTTCTCTTTTCTAAATCACTGGAGAATGTAAGGCAAATAAAGTGGCATAATTAAATTATTTTTAAAGTATTTTATCAAAAGAATATTATTAATTTGTAAATTACTTGTAAAAGATGCAGCCAAAGATTAGAGAGCTTGGATCCAACACAAAGGATAACTGAAGTCAACTTGGGTGAAGGTCAGAGACCCAGATGGAAATGCAAATAAGCCAACCAAAGGTAAAATCTAAAAAGCTTAATAAGACCAAGCGTGTTGAGACCAGGGGAGCTATGCTTTGACCTTACTAAAAGAATGAGATTCAGCAATGAATATTGACCAGAGGAAAATTGGTCAATAAAAATAGGTGAAGTATCTTAGCAACAAGAAAAGTGCAAGCTATTTTAATGGCTAAAAGGCTTTACTAGGAGATTTCCAAGGTGAAGTTTATCTGCNTGCACCGCTTGTCATTTTCCAGGTTTTGTTCCTCTCCCTTGTTCTTTTCCTCTTTATTGTTATTATCATTATTAATAATAATTATTATACTAATCATTATTATCATTACTATTATTGCTATTTTATTCTAATTAGTAAACTGTTCTTATCTCAACCCACGAGTTCTCTTGCTTTTGCTCTCCCGATTCTCTCCCCCATCCCACAGGGTCAGGGGGAGTGAGCGAGCGGCTGCGTGGGGCTTAGCTGCTGACTGGGGCTAAACCACGACAATAAGGAAGAATTGATTAGTGTATTGAAGGGTACAGAGTGCAGGCATGATTTCTCTTTATCTCGTAAATTGTTTAGCTTCTTTTTTTCTTTTTTTTTCCCCCAAACTTTTTGATGCTTATAAAAATGCTTATTTGCATTCACATAATACAGAGTTACGGGATATTTTTTTTTAGTGTATGGATTTCTATTTTTGACTTTTTAACAATTACCTTTCCAATAAAGCTATCTGAAGTTCTTGTGGCAACATCCAGCTTGAGAATTTGACTCCTCAGAGCTCATCAGTGTGGTGGTTATAGGGCTCAGGACTCAGCCTGACTTAGTGTAAGTCTTTCAAGTTCCAGTTTTCAAGGATGTCTTAGGCTTTCTACAAAGAAGTCTCTGTTTATACAAATATGGCATTTATGAATATATGCCTTTGAAAGAGTGCTTCTCTTCACGTGATTGGGACAGAAAATGTAAAAGTAAACATATGCTTGACTCATCGTACAGTATGAAATGAAGTTAGGTAGAGGGCTTTGGGGCATTTGCTTATCTTTGCTAAACTATTTGTCTTTCCTAATCTGTTTCTATTTAAGGTGCCACCCAGCCCCTTCTAAAGAGTTCATAAAAGTTAGTGAGGAAGTAATATCTTCTTTTAGATCAATTTATACAGGTGGAAAAACAAACAGGATTTTGGGCTCAGCCTCCCTTGCTGACCTCTTTTATTTTCCTTATATCCTTAGCCTGTGTCACTGTTAGGAAAACATTACACTGGCCACAGGAAAATTTTGGTTTTTATCGGATACTTTCTGCTCATATGAGCTACGTTATCAAATCAGAAGATGAAAACAGACTTCATGAAATAGGTGAACCACAACACAGGCTCAAAGAGGAATTGGTTTTTCTTTTTTTCACCAGTAGTGGACGTGCGAAACAGCCTTGCCAACGCAGTAGCTATACACGGGTATGTATGTAGAGAAAATCTGAGCTCTTACAATTAGTGAAAACAGTACAGCTGTAACTCAAAACGCTGGTGAAAATGTCATAATGTACAGAAATCATTATTTATAATAATTATGGGCATTAGTCAAGTGAAAATAGTAAATCATATTATTAAATACCAAGCTAACACACTGTGAATAATAAAAAAAAAAAATGAAGTTGCTGTCAACTATCTGCTTCTAAGATATGTACTTTCCTTCTGAAAAAGTTCATAAAGAAAAATAGCGTATGTCTGTATTTTTTTCTTTAACATTTAGGGAACAGAACTTGAAATTTATTGAATACCTACTTTTAATATAAATGTGCTTAAGGTGGGTGTAGGTTTAATGGTGGATCTGAGTCTCTGAAGAAAAGTATAATTATGTGGATTTAAGATATGTGACAACTATAAGCATTGCTATATTCCAGTACATCTTTCATTGCTTTGTGCCTGTTTTTTACACTGGATGTGAACTTATTTCAGTGGTCACTGTAGAGTAGAGGACAAACCCAAACCAAATATTTAACGTGACTGAGTAAAACAAAGCAATTATCAGAAAGACCAAGGACTTTACAAGGGACATCACGATGCTTACAGACTGCCTTTCCATTAATGCGATACAAACACTGGACCCCACAAGGTGTACCGCACATCACAATATAAGACACCATTAAAACCATCATGAAGAATCAGCCCCCTTTATACATAATATTGAACATTACCCCTGTTGGTATCTGTCTGGGGTAATGAGAAGTAAATTAGCAGCCTAGTCTAGAAATTATTACAAAGTTTTGTTAATTATTAAATATTATCTGGGGACTTTGAGGACTTCAGAACTAAGGGAGGGGAGAAGAGAGAGAAACCTCATACTTTGGTCATCGCAACCATCGCTCGGGATGTTTGAAAACAAATCATTTATTTACTGCATCTTTCAAGTCTATTAACTACAAAAGCTCTCCTTGGTAAAATGCAAATGTGCTTTTACAAATATCAAAGGAAAATACCTGTGTATGTGTCCAAAATTGACTATTTTAATTAAAGTTACAAATTAGGTTTTAACTGAGCATTTTGCCTTTCAGCTCCAGGCTCCAGCTTTAGGACACCTGGACTCTAACAGCTGGTTTCTTTTGTAACTGCCTCTAGTTACCACTTTTGAAAGCACACTCCTTTTTTTTCTGCTCGCTACAGAAAAACCACAGCACATTTCTGTAAGAAATCAAAGGTATGGCTTTTTCTCTTTAGGTTCAGAGTGTAATTCATAGAGCTTTAAGATGTCTCCTCTCCAGACAGAAGCAATGAATGTACAAAATTGTTTCATTTCCAGACATACACCTAAGGTTTACAGTCCTTCTCTCTCTTTCTCCTCTATTTCTCTACCACTCACGTCACCCAAGAAACAAAGATGTGTATGCCAAGCAGACGTTATAACTAGCTTTTTTAACATCTGTTACAGGCCAATTTCAAAGCTATTGCTACTTCCCTTCTCATTCTTATGTATGAGGTGGTATTAATATCTCCAAGGGAAGTAAATGCATGAATCAATGTGTCTGAATTAAATAGGGCTGAACGAATGAAGCATATGTATGAAAGAGCGCGTGTTTTGTTTGTACATTCAGGTACTGTGCTGAGCATCACACGTGGCGTGGGACACGGTGTGGAGGCCACCTTGACAAAGAAAGGCAGACTGGCCAGAGGAAGAGTTGGGGAGACCCTCCATGCAAGGTGACGCAGCCTTCCTTGAAAATAAGGTGTGGAGACTCTGGGGTCTTGATGCTTATCAGCTCCACTGCCGCACAGGTCTCGGAGGAAGGGTCTGGCAAACAGCTGCCCCATCATACCAGAGGTCCACGCGAGCAAAGCAGAAGGAGGGAGAAGGCAGAGGACAGAGCGTCAGAGGGCATCAGGAGCTGGGGGAAAAAGATCTGAAGACATGATGGCTGTGAGGTTAGTGCCAGTAAGGAGCTGCTCCCAAAGCGAGATGTCTTTGGAAAATGCAGTGTGTCTGTCCTGGGAAAAAAACTAGGGAGAAGGGTTTCAGAAGCTATTTCTGAAAAACGCTGCTGCCTAGATGTTGTATATGTTGCAACTGTCTTTCCAGCTGTGCGTATTTGCCTTGCAAGCAGCCCTTGCAGAAGCTGCGTGTGGAGGTGATGTTTGTTCCAGTACTGCTGAGAGTGGGTGGGCAGTTACTCACCTGCCAGCTGACGTGTGGTCAGCTTGCTCCGAGCAGCTTCCAGCCCGGCGTTTGCTCGAGCATGCCTGCACCTGCTGAGGAGACAGCGCTTTTCCTCTGCAGCCCTCCCAGCCTGGTTCTTCCCCTTGTCCATAAGGAGGCACACTGCCGGTCAGTGAGTGATAGCCACAGCCAGTGCAGCATCGACACAGACCCACTGAGACCCAGTGGCTCTCCCTCCTCTGCTCATCCATCCTCCCTGTAATGCAAGCCGGACATTTCACAGTTGGCCAGCTCCAGCTGTCCTGTCCTAACACACAGAGTCCGTTAGGAGAATTTTAGCAAAAGATTTAGAGGAGGTAGAAACCAGTAGCTGGCTTGTAAGGGAGAAGGGTGAATTGGCTGGCATGTGTGCAGGTGACAGATACCTTTTTGTAATGTCCAGATTTGCACCTTGCACTATAGAGTATAGCGGTGGCTGAAAACTGTCTGTTCACTTTTCCATTCCTTATTATTATTATTATATATTATTATTCCTTATATATTGTCCTATGCTGAGTGCGAACAGTGTGTGGCCCGGGAGCTGAGTCCGCTTCACGCTATGTAATGATCTGAAGACTGCATTCAGCAGACTTGCAGAGATTCTTTTCAGGATCTGGGAAAAATAATACAAAACCAGTATTGAGCTATTTCTCTTAAGCTATCTGCAGTTAAAGTGATTATTAAAAACCCCAGGACAGGTTTAAGGGTAATCCAGATGAATATTGTTTTCGTCAAAGCAATAATGAAGTCATCTGCTTTTTCCTTGTTGCCTTAGGACTGACTTTAGAAAAGGCATCAAGTGAAATTGGAATTATTTTGCTTCAATTCTTTTAAAGTTCAATTTTTATCAGTTACTGCTTGTAGTTATCTGATGTAAGAGAGAATACTTGCTTTCTGAATAGTACCACTGATAGGTGTTTTTTTTTTCCCCACTTGGACAGTTAGAAATGTTCTGTCTTTATAGTAAAGAAACAAAACAAAAAGAAATCACAAACCAAAACAAACAAAAAAACAACACAAGATGAAAATGCACTGCTTTTTCTAGTACAATAAATAAATAAGGGCCATGTACAAAACAGGTGGGATTGATTTGAGGTGAGTGACAAAACTACTGTGAATATAGAACAGATGAGAGAATAGCAGCATGTGTTAACGCTCCAGACTTCAGTCTTGTCTGGGAAATATGGGTAAATGCTTCTCTTTTGTAGCTACTTCTGGCCATTACTGACTGTGGAATGCAATGGTCCAGGTGCTAACTCTGATCCAGAAGACCTTAGAGGCTGAAAGCAAACTGGCAATTACTACAACACAGGAATGAGACCCTACAGGAAAAAAATACACTGTTTGCTGCATTTCTTAAACTCCTCAAAGCTACTGGAGGTGTGATGCTGGCCCTGCACAGTCATCTCTAGAGGTGGGCAGTAAAATGGACAGTAGTAGCATGACTCTGCTCCTTGAGAAAGAATGGGGAAATTGAGACGGCTACCCCGAGGATCCTGCAGAGGCAAAATAAGCTTTGGAGCTGTAACAATTACTGGGGCACTTCTGTTGCCCCTTTTTGCCTCGGCGAGGAGAACAAGCAGCCACGTTCCTGAGAGGAACTGTTCTTTGCTCTTTATGAGGCTCTGAAGTGCTCCCTAGGAATCGGGCCATGCCCAGAAAAAGTAACTTAGAAAATCCAGGCACCTGCAGCTATGACTGACTCCAGGAAAACAATCCACAGAAATAACTGAAAAGTTAGGTGGAAAACTGCATGTGCGCGGAGCATACCGATTAGCGCCAGCACACAGAGGTTGAACGCATAGGGTGAGGGAGTTCTGCATGGTGTGTTTTCCCACAGTCCGCCCCCAGCAACACTTGAAGTCTCTGCAGGAGACAGAACACTGGTATGGTCCCTCCAGATATTTTTTCAGTCCAAGACAATCCCCAAGTACCAGATTAGATGCAGCTTCTACAGCTCAGATTTATGCCTCTGAAGACTAAAGCTAGTTGGTAGGAAAATCACTGGAAATGGGTGCCTGGGCACAGTTTGAGCTTCCAGAATATGACAGTTATTTTTAATTACATCAGAAGCACTATTGCTTCAGAAGCTTTGCTTCATCAAAGATAAAGTCAAATGAGAGCAGATAAAGCGGCAGAGGAAAATATAGGGCATAATATGTCATGAAACAATTTATATCAGGATTGTTCATGCCAGGACAAAGTGTGTGGAAAATGCACCTAGACTGGAATAATTAGGGTTAATATGCCCTTTACACTGGCATGAATAATTATTTAATCTGCAGGTCAGAATCAGTCTCTCTGGGTTCCACTGTTATTTTTATATTTAATAGAGTGTAAGAGGATAATAGCAGAAACAAACAACACTGCACCTGGAGGAGGTTTGTAGTCCGTATAAACTTAAATCAATTTAAGCTAATTCTACTCTGTTCACTGTCTCTTCAGCTTGATCAGCCTATCTGCTTTCCTAGTGGAAACAGCATTCTTACTTTTTACTTTTTCTGTTAATAATCTTTCTCGCTCTTACATGGCTTCTTTCGGTGATTCTGTCAGCAAGATGATGCTTAGTCCCAATTAGAAATTCAATCAATACTCACATAATGAGGGTTCTAGCAAAACCATGTCATTTAGTTCAAAGACATGGATATATTACTGTAGCTATTCAGAATTCAAGTAATTTAGGGCACCTCAGTGAAAAAAGATAAAATAAAGCTGAAAGTCTTAGAGGTAGTTAATTGTTACTATGGCAACTTCCTAAATAAGCTTTAGATTCTAGTCATTATTCAGTTTATTTGGAGGCAGAACAGAATCATTGAAGATGAAACTTAGTTAAAGCTCAGAACAGTTCTGGGATGTTGTAGTTTCCTGCTGGTCCATATAGAGTTACTTAAAGTTTGTCCATTGCAGCTTTGAACTGTGTCCAAGAGCAAGACGTAGCCGGCATAGATTAACAAACGGCAGCATGTTACATAGCAACAGTCTAATTTTAATAACTTTGGCAATAGCGTTTTTACACTTTTGTATCCCAGTAGAACTCCTCTTTTAAATGTATTGTGTGGGAAAGAAGCGGTCCTCAGTGAATAATGCTCTCATCTGTCCATAAAATGAAATAATTAAGATCCGAATTTCAAAGCTAGGCTCTGACTGTGAGTGCACCTTTGTGGTCTCCCAATATAGGGTGCAGTCCCCCCAAACCTTTTGGGAGCTCAGTCCCTATCAAACTCTGGCTCTCAACATCAGTGTCCCATGGTGAAATTTATAAATGGATCTGTGGAGTGCCATTAAGATAAGCGTAGAGTTCTTCCTTCCATGAAACCCCATGTGCAGAAGAGTGGGGATATATTTTAGCCTGCTCCCTAGCCAGTACTGTAACAAATCTGATAATTAGGAGCCAGGAGAAAGGCTGCCATATCAAAATCTTGCCATGCTGATCATGTCCATTTGTGTTCCTAATGTGAATATGAATGAATATATTCAGCCTCTATAGAGCTGCATCACTGAAATAGATTTGAAGAGCCTTACTTCTACAGGCAGCAATGGAGACAGCAAACAGGAGGCAACAGAGATGGGTAACTTGCAGCCACTATACCTTAATTAGCCAAAGATCCACATCAGCCTAAACTTTCTGTGTTTTCTCAACAGCTATAGCTCCCTTCCTTAACAGTTCCATAGCACATGATAACTCAGCGGAGGTAACGTAATAAAATCGTGTCTCAGGAGACACTCCACGGCTTCTCACAGAAGTAACTTCCTAGCTCAGACCGGCTTTCCCTCTTCTGTAGGCTGGAAATCTCTGAAGTCACTGAGTCATAACTGCAAAGTTGTTAGGGAATGATGCCTTCAATGTGAAGATTCTTAGCAGAACGTATAAGCAATGTAGACTGAAGTAAGGAGTTCTCAAAAAAAAGAAAAAGCAGGACAAGTTACTTGGCTGTGAGCTCAGTGCTCCCAAGGGTGACTGGCAGCTGGTGGGTAGGCATCTTCAACACTGCCACAAGTGGCTTTGTGCAGGCTGGGGAAATTGTGGTATGTCAGTGTCTCTCAAAAGGGGTAAAAGACGACCTGGAGAGTGATAGACTGCTCTGTACGTGGCCAGGAGTCAACGTGACTTTGTCATAAAATAACCCTTTTTCCCCAGCAGCTGCAGCCTGTCTGTCTGTCTTTCACAAGTTAGTGGTCCTGGGGATGGGGAGTCACGCAGGCCAGGACACACCTTGCTGTGTTTGGCAGCCTTGGAGTGACTCTAGACTTCCTCCGTGGCCAGCGGAGGGAAACAGGCACTGCTAGGGCATGGTTCATTCAGTCCTATGCATTGAACTAAAAGAGATCGGGTAATTAGCCTGTTTCTCTTCCCAGATCTTGAATTATGAAACAGAAATCTTGAAATAATGAGTCTTTTCATTCTTTTTCCAAATGAAATTGTTCTTTTCATTTTTTTAAAAAATGTCTTTGTTTTGAAATACACGTTGAACACCAAAACTTCATGGTCATAGTGGAAGTAAACTGGCTCAGACTGCTTCGGGATACTTCAGCAGACTTAATTCTGTTGATATTTCTCTTTTTTTTCTTTTGTCCTCAGAGAATCCTCCAGACTGTGCCTTTCTTTTTTTTTTTTCTTTCTGATTTAGAACAGTAAAAATGTTCTTTTAAATTACACATGATGAAAAAGGAATGTGCATGCAGCTGCAATAGAAACTGTTTTTTTTCTCTCCCATCTGAAAAGGCTGTACAATGTGCAGCAATTCTGCATTGCCTATTACTTGCACCATTCCTTTGCTGTGGAAATCCAATCTCCAGAGTTGTAATTGAGGGAACTATAGTAAGGACTAACTTTCCTTAATTTATAAGAAGAGTAAAAAAACAACTGCTGAGGAAAAAACAAAGGAGAATATAGTCTGGTCCCAAACAGTGCTGTTAAATCAGTCTGAGCATTATTTGTTGTATTTTGTTTTCTTCACTGTTATACAGCCACAGCACCCGGCTCTCTGCTGTGTTGCGAGGGTAGTATTTTCAAGGTTAGCACAGAAGTAATCAAACACTTAACGGTGGTATGAATATTCATATCAAGGCACATAATGAGAAAGTAGATAGAGGCAAATATGCAATTTAAATATAGACTACAGCAGGAAATGGGACATGAAACAGTAATTAGATAGTGAAAATTACATGTTATTTACATAGGTAAATCCACTGCAGGGGTTACGCATGTGATCTTTTCTATCAGCATTTGCTTGCGATTTAACCCCAATTTTAAAAGAGGGTGTCTTAAAACATAAAAATGGGCAGAAATAAATGCTTTCTTTGGGCTAGAAAAACTGCACTGCTTGCAGGATTACTGATTTGGGCTGTGTCAGCCAGGTTTCACAGCTGATATGGATCAGAATAGGCCTGTACTGCAGAAACCAGCGGTGTCAGCTCTCTAGAAGGCAGGCTTTCCCCCCAGCCTTGCCTATGCAATTCACTGCTATTTGGACGACTGGAAGCTTGTGGGTGCTGCAACAAATGCCTGAACTCCTACTGCCCAGTCTAGGTGGAAATTGTACTGCCTAATTTCTTGCAGGAAGAGCAAGTAGGAGGGGACAAAAGCATTGTTTTCCCTTGTTCAGGGAACATCTAGTTCTAGATTGTTTCCTACTTTCCTTTCAGAAGCAGAAATGTGGCTCAAGCCTAGTTAGATCAGCACCAGCGTGCATCACAAGCCTCCACAGCCGTCATACTAAAGGCAGCAATACTCATGTTTAGTTCTACCCTCAACCACCTCATCTTGCTGGATTCCCTCCCCACGCCTGCTCCTTTTTCCTTTATCACTTAATTGTTTCCTTCTCCTTTAGCCAAGAGGAAGGTGAGAGAAAAGGCTGAACTAATGTATCTATCTCCTTTCCTCTCTTCAGCCGGCACCGTTCTTCCCTTACCATGACCAGCTGCCGTGAACATGGAGTTACTTGATAGGTTGGGCTTCCCAGAGAAAATGGATTGTAGGGAATTAATAAGGGGAAGAGGGTGGAAACAGATGTCCTTCTTGCAAAGGCATAGTTATTCCTTAGCATTTAGTCTCTGGGTTGGTTTTGGTTGTGTACCTCTACTGTGCTTGGGTCTGCAAGCAAGAAAAACAACTTCAGGGTACACAACATTTATTTATTGGTGAATACGTGCAGTGGATAGCTAGGACTACTGTGCTACGGGGCCATGCAAATATTCTTGTGACTCTGGATGAGTTTCTGCTGGGCAGGTGGTCATCAGTCAGGTGAGGAAGGTCTGCCTCTTGCTCCTTGGCGTAGGCTGATCTTTGATGTTGCTGATTTGGTGTCTTCCTATTCTTTGCTTTTCTTTCCCTAGGATTTTACAGCTTTTCATGTCGGTATTTTCATCTTGAATCCCTGAGCTTTAAAATAACCTTATCTCAGCAAATACTGTTGAGTCTATTGTTTTGCTTTTCTTATCCTGCGTGCCTTTAGCTCATGGGCTTTCTCACACCTTAACAGCATTTTTCTATAAGACTTTATCATGGAGACAATTCTGCTGTGCAAAACCAGACTGGGGCTTGTAGACAGCTGAAGCCCTCAGCCACAGGGTACAACGGGTTATATCTTCCAACCCAATTCACATTAGCTGTCCCAATGACATAAAGAATTACAGCACGAAGCTCAAAGGAAAACTTGCAAGACAAGTGCATGGCACTGCGGTGCAGTTAACATTTTCAAGAAATTTCTGTGCGTAGGGTCCTGAGCTGGCACTTCACAAAGGGCCAGAATCCAGAGAGGGCACTGCCCTGCTGGAGGTCCTGTGCTCCTAAATACAGGGAAACTAAGGTATTTGACAGTGACTGGGTGCTTTCCCAATTGGCAAGTGCCTCAAACTTGGTGTTCTGGGCAAATTCCAAGCTAGTCAGGCCCACTTTATTTTTGAAGTTTACTTGACATTGCACAATACAGTTTACTATCTGTTCTTCTAAAACTCCAATTAAGACTTCAGTTTAGGAATCAGGGTAATGCAACCTTTGTCCTTTGTTATCTTTCATTTCCTGTTTACTTTTCATCAACAGACAAGTGCTTGTGGATATAAGAAAAAAACCCAGAGAACTCTCCCTATCTTTTATGGATGCTTCAATATGCAAAGGCTCTGTGAGTGCGAGTGTGTATCTGTCCTCCATAGAGTAGCTGCACATTGCTAAGGATTTACCACTTCTTGTGGTACACATTGGTCCTTATTCTTTCTATAAAGTTTATTATTTTTTATGAAGTACCTTGAGACTTTGTGGAATAAAAGACTGTGTTGAGAGAAAGATTATTTATTATTCATCACTCCAAATACATTTGTTCATATATTTTAAAGCCAGGAACAGCGTGTGATAAGAGACAGCTGCATAGCTAGGACTCTTACTGCAAGCATGCAAATTATTTTTCAGATCCGAAAAGAGGTGGTGGGCCCAAGCAAGTGTCTTTTATTTTTCCAGCCATATCAGATGGGCTAATGAAAGCTGTTGCTTCTCCCTATAAAACATAACACAGCGTGATCCCCAAAATGAACTAAATCTGTTGACAACAATCACACTGTAGATAATACCACAAACACACAAAAAGAGGATGTGAAAAGGTCATAAAAATCACCTAGTCTCTGATTTGAATCTTTTGTATGAGGAAGGCGTCCTGCAAACAGAGCTACCATAAGTATAGCTTATCCTTGTGTGCTCAGCTTCTCCAACAGAAATTGCTTAAGGCAGCAAGAGGCAATTCAGCTGAAGAAATAAAAGCAAAACCAGTCTTCTTGCAGAAACTAGACATTTTGTAAAAACCAAATGGAGCAGAGAGAAGAGTGGATTCAGTCTGTGACTGAAACGACCATGACAAGACAATCTCTATGTCAGATGGAGAAACTAACAGCCTCCTCTGTGGAAATGTGATTGAAACTCACTCATATCAGGCCTCTGGGTTTTCTGAGAGAATGGGAATTAAGATTGCAGTAACTTTTCTCCACCTGTTCAAATGTGTTCCAGTTGTCCATTTTTCCTCATTAGGGAGACAGGGATGATGGAATGTCTCCTGTTGCTTTTGGGTCCAGTTTGGAATTGCTGAATATTTTGCAGGAAGCAATTTTTAGGGGGATAATACCTCTAACTTGGGCTGATGAACTCATACGAGCACTGGTGGCATTTCAGGCTCAAAGAAGGCCAGAGTGCACACAGCAAGCCATATTTATTGCGGTCACTTCTAGAGACTTTGAAACAAAACTATTTTATTCCACCTTATTGTTTGGCAGTTCAGAGGAGCCTCTGGGGAAGGGAAAAGCTAATTTCTCTTTTTCCTGCTAACAGATTAGTAGCAAGTTCAATTTAGGATGAATTCCAAAGGATCATTTTCCACCTTTCTATGCCATTCAGGATGGGGAAGTGTTATGATGGTCAAGAGAAAGGGCTTATTTTTATATTAAGGATAACTACACATTTCAACAATGGTTTGTCTCTGAAAACCGCTGGTGACTTTTTGAATCACAGACATAAACAAGACAAAAAAGATCCTGTTCCATACCTTGCTGTGCTCAGCACTGTACAATAATTTGGTGGAGTCTATTTTCAATGAATGACTCTTAGGGAAAAACAAAACCTGAAGTGCCCTGTGAAGAAGACACTACTAAATTTCAGGTTCTTCTGAATTGAGGAGCAGAGAGTCATATACATTGTGCATGACTATGAAATGTTCCTCAAATAACAGCCATAAACCATTTTCAGAGTAAGCTGCCATCAAATAAAGTGTCCAGAGTCAACTAACTGCATTACTCAGCTGAAAATTGGCGATTTGTAAATGCCCTTGGCCACCAGCTTGTCTTCAAGCATCTACCTGCCTTTCAAAAAACATCCCCTTTAGTCCTTTCTGGATCAATTTTCTTATCCTTCCTTTTCCTCTGTGTTAAAACCTAAGGTACTTGTACAGAACTGGTCATAGGAGAGGGTCTAATCCTAGGTGAGGAATTTAAGTGCTATTATAATTCATTATTTCTTGTCTTATTTCCTTTCACTTAAGTTATTCCCTTTTTTTTCCTGATTTTTAGCTCTCGAGTTATTTTTTAAGTTATTAACTAGTTTGTTTCTAGCTTAAATGTATAAACTTCTGCTCTGCAGGACATTCTCAGACAGTAGACATTTTGGCATAAAATCTTAAAATCCTTGGTTTGGGGAACAGATTTTTGCCATTTCTCTGCATGCTGTCCAAGATAGGGGCAGTGACTCTCTGCGGCTCCTAAAGGCTGCTTCAAATGATTAATTCATGCCTCAGGCTCAAGAACACTCAAAATATCATGATGAACTTTTGCATACAGGAAAACAATATCCCTAGGTGTTTGTGTTCAAGGTTTTAACATGATATTTCGCATGTAAATATACAGCCAGCCATTTTACTGCCTGCCAGGAGGCCTTTGAGCTAAACACAATTACACTCCTCATAATCTAAAATGTCACGTTCTCATGTGCGCCTACCACAAAGGTTATCACACATATCAAAAAGTTAAATCATTTCGTAAATAATTAGCCTCACCAAATTTGTGCCTTTTTCTTTGTGGTTAAAATAACTTTTGTCAAGGAGTATGACTCCCAAATAAGCATCCCTCAGTTTTGGGTGCCTGACTTAAGATGATATGAAAATGCTAATTGCCTTCCATTCACCCCAGTAAGAATTGGGTCCCAGCTCCAGGGGGATTGAACAGCTGTGCTCTGAAAATGCCAGTCCCTGAGCTAAAGTCTTCCAGGCAGTCCTGCCTTTCCCGAATCGGGACTTGCACCTGGAGCCCTGCATAGGTAGATAATTTATAACAGGAGATCACTCTGGCCAAATGTGTGTTGACATCTGTGTTTCTTCAGAGAAGCATGAGTTGCAAACATTACAGAGCATCTCTTCTTTTCTCCCTCTGGAGTTCAAAGGGCTTTCAGGCTTCTGATCTACAACTGGAAGATCTGATCTGCTACTTCAATGTGTATTTACCAAGTGTTTCTGATGTGTCCGTTGTCAGCCTTACAACCACTGTGGCGCGACTTCCCCAGGCCCCAGGATGCTTCCCCAGTACTGAGACTGCAGCAGTAGTACCTCAGGCACTCCTAATGATACTCATTGTCTATATCTACCTATTGATTTGGCATGTTACAGGTAGGTCTGGGGAGAATAGGAATCCCAAGCTCTGAAGGAGAAATTTGAGTCATGACAATGGCATGAGCCTTGCCCTTCTTGTGCAGAAGGCTACAGTAGCTGCCTCTGTTGCTGGGCAAACTTCTCTCCTGTTCTGCTGTAGGATAAATTTCAGTTAGCTTTTACACCTTCTTTTTTTTTCCTATTTTCTTTTTAAGTAATCAAAGTCTGAGTTATTGATCCCTGCTCTAGCAAAACAACCCTGAGGTCTGTATTTTGTCACAGGTGTAGTTAAGCTACTGTCATGCAACAGCTATCTTACAGAGTGACATTGCCTACAGCTCAGAAGCCACCTTGTTTCCAATCCCAGATTGCTGAACCAGAAGCCCAAGTAAGGCTTGCATCATTTTAGTCTCTCTAATGTGAGATACGATATGTATAAATTTTGTTTTGCCATGTGAAAAATAAAGCAAAAAATGGCAGCTTTTCAATGACATGCTGTCATGGTTTAACCCCACTGGCCCCGAAGCCCCACACAGCCGCTCACTCACTTCCCCCACAGTGGGATGGGGGGGAATCAGAAGAGTGGAAGTGAAAAAACTCATGCGTTGAGATAAAGACAGTTTAACAGGTAAAGTAAAAGCTGCACATACAAGCAAAGCAAAACAAGGAATTCATTCACTCCTTCCCATCCCCAGGACAGCAGGGCTCCATCCCACGTAACAGTGACTTGGGAAGACAAACGCCATCACTCCAAACATCCCCCCTTTCCTTCTCCCCCAGCTCTATGTGCTGAGCATGACGCCATGTGGTGTGGGACACCCCTGGGGTCAGTTGGGGTCACTGTCCCGGCCGTGTCCCCTCCCGACCCCTTGTGCCCCCCCAGCCCCTCGCTGCTGGGGTGGGGTGAGGGGCAGGAAAGGCCTTGGCTCTGTGCAAGCCCTGCTCAGCGGGAACTAAAACATCCCTGGGTTATCAACACTGCTTCCAGCACAAATCCAAACCACAGCCCCGTACTAGCTGCTGTGAAGAAAATTAACCCTATCCCAGCCAAAACCAGCACACATGCCCAGATTTTCAGTTGAGTGATCTCAGACAAGATTTCTTTTTCCTTTACGCATGCATACGCTGTACACAATGAGGCAAAGAAAGAGAGGAGTGTAGTTTGTCTGAGGAAACTTAATTTTTTTCACTTTAAACCTAACAGGAAAAAAGGACTAAAACATGGGTCTTGTTTCTTTTCTTTTTTTTCTTTTATTTTTCCCAGTTTCCTGCATGTTGAACCTTTTATTAAAAAAAAAAAATCGTAACAGAGAAGATACAAATGAAACATAAAAAAGGAATGTTCGTTCATTTTCAATCACAACAAAATTGATATGTTTCACTGCAAGCGCTAAATTCCTTCTACTTCAGACTGAAGGAAATTTTTCCAAAACTAAATGGTGCATATATCTACCATAAATTAGGAGAGCCTATAAAGGTTGCTATTGTTCAAATGGTGTAACTTTATTTTTCCATTGAGGTGGCTAAACATCATTCTTCTGCTGTCCTTCAGTCCTGCCTGTGAGGTAAGTACCAACAACAGTACTTTATTTTCCCTCAGATATTTTTCACTAAGGCAAACTCCCAGTGCCAGCAAAGGCAGCCTGTTTGAGTAACAACTAAACGAAAACAGCCTTAAGGTTTGAGCATACAGGAATGTAAACTGTAGTCTAATTGCTTAAAAGGCTGAAGGCTTGCTCTTGAGCATGGATCCAAACCTCCTGTGAGGACAAGGACCACATACAAAGTGCCCAGAAGGGTCTCGGTGTTCTCCATTGTGGGGGAGGTTGCACAGGAACAGGCAAAGAAGAGCGGCAGCTTGCAAACTATAGGGAATCAGCTATTTTCACCTGAAGAGCTGCCCCTGCCTCTAAGCTCGTCCTATGATGGATGCTGATGAGGGTGTCAGCTCTCACAGGTGGTGGACCTTCCCAGTAGCAGCAGGAGTCTTTGATATTTTGACCCAAACCAACTTCCTTCTATCTCCTGTGAATGTCAGCAAAGATACATTTGAGGATGAGGGAAGCACGGCTGTGGAGGCGGGGAGGTAGATACAGTTGTTCGGGTTAGGAAGGGCAAAGAGGGATGGTCTGTAACAGGCTGAGTTAAATGTTAAGGCAGAGGAAGAATCACAGTCAGCTGCCTGTACCACTGGTCCTTTCACCAAAGCCCTGTTTTAAATCTGAATTTTCCTCCATTCCAGCCCTTGCTTCCTTTCTCTCCTATTCTACCACCAGTACAAAACTCGGTTTTATCTACAGAACTGAGAAGTCTGGAGTCAGCTCAGGTCTTTGGCTGTACCTGGAGATTCGAGTCAGTCTCCAGGCCTGAAACAGAAGGAGAGGTAGAGTGCAAAGCTTCAACAGATGTTGCTGTCCTGTAATTGTAACTTAATGCAGCCCTTTTCAAGGGTTGCAAATGTATTGCTTCTTGTGCAAGAGCCAGCATCCCAGGAAGAGCTCAGACTGAGCCAAATCGACACTTGTGCTTGTTACTTACCCTGTGTATGGTAACCTCTGGCTTAAAACCAAGTTTGTGACACTTAACTGTAGAAGTCATGATGGGCTAAATTGCTTCCTGAGTGGCACCCACAAATAAATATTAGAGCTGATCAAACAAAACCCAAGACTCTGAAGTAACAGCAAAAACAGCAATTAGTTTAAATTTGTCGTTGAAAACATAATTTTTTGGAAGCTGAAAATAGTTCAGTTACAGCATTTTGCTGCAAGCCAAAGAGACTGTAAGTGCTTTTCCAGGACCCAGCAAGGGAAAAGAAGCTAAAGAGAGGAGACCATGGAACCCGCATAGCATCCATTTCCACCCCCAGCCTGTGGTTTTGCTCCGGTCCCATATGCCATCAGGACAGTGACAGCGCTTCAGCCTCCTGACTGACGTGGTATGAAAGAGCTGGTATGGGCCCATGGAGCTGTACAGGCGCCAGACTCCCACCTGGAAGGACCCTCTCATTACTTTCAGCTTCATATTATGGTACCTGTCCTACCACAAGAACTAGGAACAGGGAACAAGAGTGCACTTGCAGCCCATTTTGACCACCACCACTAGCAGAGCAGGGGTGTCTTTTTCTGTAGAAAATGGTGTGTTAAGTGAAACTTAGAAGTCTGGACAAGCATGACAAAAGCACAGAATGCTCCCTGATGTAGATAGGCAGCCTCTCTAGAGGTGTTGTAAGTTATAAGCCCACTCATCTTTTAAGTCCCTATCTGTAATGAGAACTAGAATTAGCTTCTTCATAGATGTTATTAAGATCATTCACATGATTTTGACATTCTTATGCTAAAAATCACGTGTGGTTTTATGCACTTTCAGGTGCATCATGTTCTTGTGAGGCTGGGCCCTGGGCTGGATTGCTTTAAATTGCTACCTGGTCTTGCAAGCTAGTGCTTTCCAGTTCTTCTCTTGGAATTGTAACTTTCCCAAAATTGTCCAGGAGAGATTCAGATTACCTGACAGTAGGCTTCCTTCTCTTTTAAGGACCTCTATACAGTTGTCCATATATCCCTAAGGAAATACAAATGCAAAGCCACTGCCTGCCAGTGCTTTCAAACACCGGAGACCTTGGAATGAAACTTTTGCAATACTGAGGTATAGTGCATCAAGTAACATGCACAAAATACATTTTCACAAGTGAAACATTCTCAGAATCATTTAGTAAGTCAAGCTACCTTTTATTTTAACAGCATAGTTAGTTGTTTTCACATAATGTTTAGGTGTGAAATCATTACCATGATAATTCAACTGTGGGGTTTTTTAATCTTGTTTTTTTCCTGTTCACACTCTCCATTAACAAAGAAAACCTGGTGAGTGGAGTGCCGCAAGAACCCTAAATTCATCAGTTGGTAAAATAAAATATATATGCTGAAGCATTTCTAAGAGGGATTTATTATTCCTGAAGTACAAGATAATTACAGCATTTGTTGATTTTAACTTTGTTATTATACTTTCTTTGGCCTATTTGTTAAAAACTGCTTGCATATAATGTGTTTCTTGTACAAAGCAAATCAGTGGAACTCCATCAGAAAGTAGTACTCCTAACATTATTATGATAGAGCAAAGAAAACAATATAAAATGAATTTGCTAAGAAGTTAGGGAGTATCAAATTTATCACTGCATCCATTAACTCACCGTTTAAGTCAATTTGCTTTATTCTTCCACCAGATTCCTGCCTCATTCCCTGCTCTTGGCTCACGACCTCTTTTTTCGTGCCCTACATTCACTCTGTGTCTGGCTATTTAACATATTTTTTTTTACGTCTTTCTCATTCATTGTGTGGCCTCAGTGCCTTATTTACTGCATCACTCTGACTTCTTGTGGATGGAAGATTTACTAATGCCCTCAGAGGCTTTTGTTTGTGTTTTTTAACTATGGAATCCAGGCACTTAACATAAACTGATGTCTTTATCTTCACAACACCTCTGTGAGATATTCTTCTTCCCATTTTACATATAAGGAACTGAAGGATAGGATAAAGGTGCAATACTAAAAGGTGCAGAGGTTTATTTGTTTGTTTGTTTTATATCCAATTTATAAGACATAAATTAGCCATTTATACTAATGTATTAATTCAGTGAACAGCTCTGATTAGCTCCTTTTCAGGTAGCACTTCTGCAAACCAGACCTAGCTATCTCTTACACAAAGAATGAAATGCACTTTAATTTTTGGTTTTTTGGCAGAGCTAAAATGCAGTCCTCCAGAGCTGTTTGTATCCTTTAAAACCATAAGACTGTCTTCTCTTTTCTTCAGCTCATTGTCTCACTTTAAACACTATCATTTTTTGCAACAAATGCAACATTCATGCCACAGGTGCCATTAAACCGCTCTTACCACAATCCACAGCTCATACGAACAAAATATGAATAGGCAATGAAACACGCTCCCTTAAAAGCACATATTAACACAGGTCAGGAACTGAGCTGATATTAGTCCTGTTTTCTGGTGGGAAAAGCTCTCCTATCCCACAACAGGTTACAATTTTTTAAGCCCATTTGCCAAGATACAGAGGTATTAAATTTCCTAATTGAACAGTTTTAAGATACTCCTGTTACAGATTAACCTATGGTTTTTTTCCCCAGAATCTTTCTGGTAAATGACAGAAGAATTTTTCTCAGTATATGTAAAGCTTATGGGAAATAAGATGCTAAAATTTGGCAAAGCCATAAGCTACTGATAAGGGGTTCCCATAACTGACAGTGTGAGAGACTATCACCAGAAACCTGCTGGTTTGGGAGGGTCAATTAAATCAATAACCTCAGCTAGGAAAAGCTAACCTCGGCATTGGTAATTTCCTATATTTTTGTAGCATTGACTGTTACATCCATCTTTGAAAATCACTTCCAAGATATGATAGATGATTTGAAGACCAGCTGATTTAATCAAACAGGCCAATCCCTAAATTCCTATGAGTCAGTCTGCAGGAACTGGTCTTTTTATGAATGCATTTTTTTCTGTGGGAAAGCTTAACATTTAATTATGTTTATGTGAACTTGGAAATGAGACCTTTCTCATGATTTCATGTTGATTTTTTAAAAAGCTACAGCTGGGCTTTTCCTTTCATAAATGTGATTATCAGCTGTTTTTTGGCTTAAAAGTGAGGAAAAAAATCCCCATTATTTATTTAGCTAATTTCATTGAGTTGCAAAGTACTATTTAGCATGCTTTTCAAAAGATAACTGTGAAGCCAATATTACAGTAATGTTAGTTGGTGCAAACTAATTAATTCTAGTTTTCTGTTTAATTAATGGGAGTAACTGTTTATTGGAGAAAGGGACATTCAGCTGTAGATTAAAGAAATAAATAATTTTGAAACCCTGATAAAATCAAGTGAGATGCCAGCCCTTCTCATTTTGGGTGGTTAAATGTGTGGGAGCATGGCATCAACCCTGGCTAGGGCAACTTTTTTGTTATTTAAAAAAAAA
>VZTV01104226.1:0-27800 GCA_013400875.1 Anhinga rufa | reverse complement strand
TTTTATATAAACAAATTAGTTTGACATAAATTTTGGGGATTTTTTTCAAAGTGAAAAGAAATAGACTTCACACAAAAAGGTTTGATTTCTAAAATGCTTCTTTTGCAACTATCTGGTATAATAAGAAACGGGGAGGGGAGTTAGCTTTTATTGACCTGGGAAATTAGGCACTGGTTAGCATTCAAAAAGTATATCTAACCTAAAAAATAGCTGTTGCAACACTTGCATTTCTTTTCCAAGCCTAAATTTGTCATTTCCTTGTTTGATAATAAAATTGAGGAACAGCTTCTCTGCTGTCTTGGTGCAGCAAAGACAGTTCAGTTGGGAAAAAAAAAAAGTGAACTGGAGTCTCCTTTGGCCTGTGCCTCAAGGGCTTTCCAGTGTGAGATCCAGTTTGGAAGTTCTGATCAAGTTCATAATTTTCAGTGTCTTGGTTTATCCTTGATATTCTGCAGTTTTGTGGGGACTTGTAAAATAATAAGCAGACATGATTGCACTGATGACTCAGGAGCACAACCTGCTTGAGACCAGATTGATCTGTGGGGCATGGATGAGGTCTTTGTTAAATGAGAAGTACTGCAAGTAAAAGGGGGACCTTTGTTATTCAGCTTTGAATTTAAAACTTGCAAAAACCACACTCTTTATGATGGCAGGTAGTTCTAGTTAATTTTTTAAAGAGTCACAAACTGGGTAAAAAAGTCCCATGACTCTTCAATAAAGTGGTAGAAAATGCATTTTTTTCCTGTACAACTATGCATTTGTGGGGGAAAAGCAGTGTAAAAGACAGAGGAAGTGTTTTTCCGTTGGAATCTGCCTCTAATAGTCAGCAATTAAAAAAAAAGCTGCATCATTCAGATATAACCTTTCCACATCCTGTCTGGAAATACCCTTAATCTTAGAACACGTTAGTCGTTATATGTAGTAGGTCAGAGGATAATGTTAAAGTCTAAATCAGTGTCTTCTCTAATCTTTCTAAACCTTTAATGCCTTCTTTCAGACAGAAATGCAATTGCTAAAAGGATTTTGTCAGCCATTCAGTGTCAGAATTTGCAGCAAGGGGGTGGACAGTATCTTTTCACACTTTTTTTGCTTATAATCATAAAAGAAGAAATGGCTGTTACCATTATTTTTCCAATCCATATGGATTATTATACCCAATGAGAAAGTGAAAGAGGTATGTTGTGACCTCATTAGAACTACTTGCTATTACTACCATGAATTGCACATTTCTTAGCATCAGCTTCTTAATGATAGTGTTTCATTAGCAGCTTTCATCTGTGGATCTTTAAGAGGTTTAATTATTTAGTAATAGTAGTACATTAAATTAATTAGTTAAACCTTATTATATACCTTTGTGAAAGAACCAAGACACTTTTAATCTTAGGGAGAAAAAGTGTCACAGAGACTTTAACAATTACCTCATAAAGCATGTGTGATAAACTCAGGTATGGGCACTTCAGATGACTGACCTGATTTTCATGGATGTTGCATATGTGAAATCTAAATTGGCTGTCTGATTTAACGAAATTTAGGGAGGGCTGTTCTAAATAATTTGCCTACAGCTGCTCCATGACCCAGATCATTTAACTCTCAGTCCCTTGCTTTAATGATATAGCATGCTTCACTCTCGTGTGAAAAATGTTTTTCATTACCATTAAGACCTTCCTGCCACATTGTATCTGATACTACCAGAAAATTCAATAGTAATTCATATTCATAGAAGAGAATCCAGTAATGTTTGGATGGAAAATCTAGTCTACTGTGTTTCACTGGTGAAACTGAATGAAAACAAGGGATAAATATATTGAAAAATAAAAAAAAAGAAGCAGTATGGCTTTTCAACACCAGAAAAAGAAATGCTGAAAAAGAATGGGCCAGATGGGAGGAAAAGAACCAGATTTTTGCCAGTCTTTCTCAGTTAAAATATAGGCAAATTTGGCTGAAGTTGTTCCAGTAAAATCTGCTTCAGAATAAAATCACTGCCACTGAAGCTAATGCAAAAAAAATCTCATTCTTTCACCAGAGATAATGAAAAAAAGCCCTTGCTTAAATCCACGTGCTGTCTATTTTATCTGCAGTTTTTTCACAGTGTAAGAAATCTATGAAAATAAAGAAAAATAGAACTATGGTCATCAAGAGGTCTGATAATGCCCAACAGAGGAAAACTGAATCTCTCTAATGGTAAGAAGTGCAGTGAAATATTCTTTCAGTTATTTGGTGTATTTTTATTCATTGGACTTCTAAACTCTGTGAGCAGATGGAGTAACTTAAAAATAGGAGTCATGTCTTTTGCAACTAGCCCTGAATTCTTGAAGAAGTCTGGACTGGGCTTTTTCAGGGAAGGAATGGTGTGAGACCTTTAAGGATAGCTTAATTTTTTTCTTTCTTCTGTAAAAGAAAAGGATGATAAATGATTGTACCTATAAGATCTTGAATATATAGTAGATGACACAGAGAATATGGCTTATGTTGATGGTAGCATAAACCCAGGGAACCTCTACTCTGTTAATTATTCTGCCTGGCTTACAGGAGAAACTCTTACTGTGTCTTGTAAGAGGCTTTTCAGTAATACATAATTAATTAACTAGAAGAAGGTTAACAAAACAATACGTATCAGCACATAAACCTTTTCCATTAAGCACTAACTGCATGAATTGCCCCCCTTTCTTTTCTTTTAGAGATAAGCATAGATTCATTAAAGTAATTCTAAATATTTTATCACCTTTAATGTACTCGTAGACAATACTTTGCAATACAGTCTCAGACATAATTCCTAAATGAACTCTTTCCTTCATAAAATCTCTCATTAATCTGTCTAAAAAAAAGTATGATTGTCTGCTCAATACAAGCATTGTCAAACCTGTGATATGTTGGTTTATGTGTAATAAAATAAAGTAGCCTAAACTATGTAGATAAAACACTAATGACATAAAATTGTAATTCCTGAGGCTAACTGAAAACCTGCTTTGTTTTCTATGGACAAATAAGAATCTTGTTTTTCAGGGCGATGAGTACCTCTCGTTATTAAAACGAGTGGCCATAGAGTGCACTCACCACCCTTCTCCTCCCATGTAGTGACATGCTGGACCTCTCACAGCCACTTTGAATTTACTTCTAACTCCAAGGATGTAACTGATGAGCTGTTCTGTTTGGAGTGACTAATTGCTATTTAGATTACAGGTGTTACCTTGATAACTGAAAATTATCTTCTCTTCCATAAGCTTTGTCACATTGTGGTATCTTGTGGAACAAATCATTCCTGACCTACAGAAAAAGAGCATTCCTATGCTCTTTGTGACTTGTGACTGAGATGGCTGGAAGGGCTAAATATCTTCCTAAAGTAGCCAGCATTCAATTCATCTAGGAAGTCTAGCAGTGGAGATTGCCTCACATGAGTAGTACGTTATACCTCTTCCCAAATGTCTTTGGGGACTCATGACATATGAATCTCACTTGGCTCTGAATGCTATTAATCTATTTTCTCAGGATTGTTTTGGGCATAAAATAGGGGTCAAAGCAGTTGTTAGGCCTAAATTTCAGAACACTACAAGTATCTGTCCTTCAAAACAAAGTAGTTAAATTAAGTTCCACTATTCTTCATTTCTAATTCCTCCTTAATAAACAGGACTGCTTTTTTCCTAACCAGTAACACACCTGCACATCATCTCTTCTGCCTGCTCATGTTCACCTGATACCCAACTAATAAAATGCTCAATTTTCACACCTACCATACCTGCATCCTTCAGGGCACTGCAGTGTTAAAGTTCACTTTGTGCTTCCTCTAGGTGAAGCTGCCAGATCAGTAGGAATCTGATAAATAACTGACTAAGGCCACAGAAAATGACGGAGAGCAAAGGAGACACCATACGTTATACAAGTGGACTGAAAAATTAAGTATTCCTTTTCCAAGAAGTGTGAAACCCAGCTTCACTCTGACTCCCAGCTGAAATGGAAATGCAACTGCAGCCCTTCTCTCCTCCTTTATCGAAGAATGCAATTCAGCACTTGGCTGTGTTAAGTTATAAACTAGATAGCTGCACAGTCTAATGGTCCTCTGGTACTTGCTAGACATTAAAATATAAGAATATTACATATTAATTTGAATTGTGTGCTCTGTAAGCTGATGACACAAAATTGGGAGGAGCTGTTGACACTCTCAAGGGCAGAGAGGCCCTGCAGAGAGATGTACCCAAACCAGAAAGCTGGGAAATCACTAACCATATGAAGTTTAACAAGGGCAAGTGCCGGATTTTACACTTGGGCCACGGCAACCCTGGATGTACAGACAGACTGGGCAATGAGAGGCTGGAGAGCAGCTCTGTAGAGAAGGACCTGGGGGTTCTGGTCAACGGCAAGTTGAACACGAGTGTGCCCCGGCAGCCAAGAGGGACAACCGTGCCCTGGGGTGCATCAAGCACTGCTTTGCAGCTGGTCGAGGGAGGTGATTGTCCAGCTCTACTCTGCACTCATGCAGCCTCACCTCGAGTGCTGGGTGCAGTTTTGGGTGCCACAGTACATTAGGGATATAAAGCTGCTGGAGAGTGTCGAGAGGAGGGCCACGAAGTTGGTGAAGGGTTTAGAGAAGAAACCATATGAGGAGCAGGTAAAGTCACTTGGTTTATTCAGCCTTGGAGAAGAGGATACTGAGGGCAGACCTCATTGTGGTCTACAGCTTCCTCACAAAGGGAAGAGGAAGGCCAGGCATTGATCTCTCCTCTCTGGTGATCAATGACAGGACCTGAGAGAATGGCAGGAAGATGTGCCAGGGGAGGGTTAGGTTGGATATTAGGAAAAGGTTCTTCACCCAGCGGGTGGTGGAGCCCTGGAACAGGCTCCCCAGGGAGGCAGTCACGGCACCAAGCCTGAGGATATTCAAGAAGCACTTGGACAACATCCTCAGAGATATGGTGTGAATTTTGGGGTTTTCCTGTGCATGGACAGGAGTTGAAGTTGATGATCCTTCTGGGTCCCTTCCACTCAGGACATTCTATGATTCTATGAACTAAAAGTAAAACTAAGGTCAACAGCTGCTGAGAAGCTGTAGGAGCAATCCAGTATTAACTCCCTGTTATTAGTAAAGAACAAAGCAACCTCTATCTAAACCACTCTTTTTGGAAGCATGTAGGGCCATATGTATCTCATATGTATGTGTGCTCTTTCAGTCAACTCTGCTAATACAGTTGGTCACATCTTCTACCCAGCAAACAGTTGCTAATTTGTGACAGATACATGAGGATGCCATGGAGAGAGAACTTTTGGAAGCCCTTTTTCAAAGGGTCCTGGTTATTCACTTTGGGACAGTAATATGATTTCAAGACTTTTGTTCATGGTATAATAGAAACTTTGCAAAAATCCAAGATAGCTCAGGCAGAATGGAGAATGTTCCCAAAGTGCAAGACAGTAGCCAAATGAAAGAGCAACTCCTAGTTCTGGAGAAATGCTAAGCAGGTTTATGAAGAAAATGAGATGGACAGATGGAAGTGTACTAGGGGAAACAGTGATTTGAACGAAGAAAAATACTTTGCCTTGGAGTAACAGTGAAAGTAGAGAATGTGACCCTATGGCTAAAGTGTTCATCTTTCTGTCAGGCACCTGCACATGGACATGTAGCATCCTCTGTCTCTAGGTTGTTGTGGATAAAGAGTTAAACATTAAAAAGCTACTGTAGGGAGCTTCAACTCTGTAGACTGTCTATTCAGAATCTCTGTAGTGGCACATCATAAATCTTTACTTTATATGAAAGGTAGAGGAAGAAGGAAAAGTTTTCCTGATTTATGGCAGTCTCCAAGTATTTTATGTTTCAGTGATAGGTCTTAGCCTCTCTTGATGTACAGATTTTGCTCTGAGATGTAGCACACCGGTACTAAAAAGTTCCAATGGTTTAAAAAAAAAAAAAAAGCTAGGTTTCATGTTGGAAACCCATGCATGTATTTCCATGCAACTAGAGGTAGACCTGAAGGAGGACACTTGGATTACTGCTTGCTCATCTTGCAAGATGTATGATTTAGTGTATGGCACTGAAAGAACCGTGATCTTTGGAATATTCCTATAACTAGGTTGCAAAGAGTAAGTGAAGAATTCCTGCAAGAAGGATGCTTAATCATAATTTGGAAAAAAAGTTCTGTTATTGTTTTACTCCAAATTTGTAACTTTTCATAATTTCTCTTTTTCATATATAATCTTAGAGCAAACAGATGTTTGTCTTAATTCACAGAGCATGCATTTAGTTTTCCTGTGTTGTTGGATAAGGGTTTAAGCTGGTGTATTTATTTGTACAGAACTAAGGTCTATTGCATAGAATCCTTTATATTGGAATTACTGAGTTTGCAGAAGGTTTACAAGTAAATAAAAAGACTGTGGTACACCCCAATGCAGTGGAGCACAGTAAATATGTGTATGTCCATCACTGCCTGATGCTCCCAGAATAATAGCCAAAAAATCCAAGATGTGTTTTGAAGGTGTAACTGTAGGTATTCTTATAATATGTAGTTTAGGTATAGATACCAGTAAATTCCACAAAACAACTTTTAAAAACTCTTTAAATACATTAAGGTATCGTATTGAAAGGGCACTCCCACCATTAATATCCTTGTGCCAGTTATACTTTTGTATTAAGTCAAATAGAGAATGTTGTGCAGGGGGAAAGACCTGTCACTCAGGAGAGCATGTAGTGTGATGTTTGAAACATGAAGGAGTTAAAAGTGTTTTCAGGAACATAGGAAGCTAGGAAAAATTAAGGTAATAACAGAATTGCAGTGTGTGGAACAGAAGATTTTTTTTGTAGCACTCTGTCTGCTTTAAAGTTTACACAATGATACTTCCAAAATATCTAAGAATAGTGTGAAAAAACTAACAGTAAGTGTCCATATTAAGCCTGTTAGGCTGGTTCTATAACTTGTCCAAAGTGAAAGCTTCTCCAGAGATCCCATACTTGTGAATTCTTTCAGGACCTCTGAATTCAGCCAGAGTTTAGCTAAGAGATCATAGTACCTTTTTTTCAGAGTACACCCAGATTTCCCATAGAAAATCTGGAAATCATCCCAATCTGGCAAGTAACAGCTACACAGCTGGTGTGGCCATGTCTGTACAGATTGGCCAATTCTTTTTACTGTGCAAAAAACCCTAATGGCTAGGGTTTCCTATTGAGACAGGTAGAAAAAGCAACAGAGCTATTTCTGTGAGAATACATTGCTCAAATTAAACCAAAATCTTTGATTAAAAATGGGGCTTTATTCTTAGAACTTTGTTTCAAGAAAAAACAAACACACACAGAAAATATGGAAAAGTCCTGACAACTTCAGGTTGTTCTATTTTAAAACTCCTTACAACCAGTATATCTTTTTTTAGAACAAATTTTAATATTGATTATTTTTTTAAAAAAATATTATAATACCAAGTAAAAAGAACATTTTGTCTTCAGATTGTCTTCAGATAAGTGCATTTCCCCTATGGAGTTTATGACGTTTTGGTTTAGAATCTGAGCAAAACCATTTCTTGAAATCTCAAGATCTTAGTGAAGTGGGATACTTGTTCTCCAAAGAGCCCTACATTTTAAAGTTAAACCTGACAAAAAATCCAGAAATACAAAATATGAACAGACTTTGGAGAAAAAGAGGGGATACAACTCTAAAAATAATTGTGAGAGAGAGGTACTTCTCTGGAAAAAAAGATAATATTTTCTGCTGTCAGCAATTGAAACATCTTAACCAAAGGCTGAGAGGTTTTTTAAATCTTTATATTGATTTGGGACTTTTATATTTTTTGGTTTATCTCCAAATGTCATTCAAAGAAGTAGTTGTTGCAAATGTTTGACAGAAATGACTGTTCCAGTCATGCATTTGAGAGTAGTCTCACTGTCTCAAATAAAGTGGCGTGTGCTGAAGTGGGTTGTTGCATTTGTGGGGCAATGAAGGCTCTTTTCCTCATAAATTATGAGTAAGCCAAGCATGAAGATATATGCCAGGGGCATGTCTGCTCCTTAAATACCTTTTTCATAGAACTGTATTGATAAGTTTATAGAACTGAACTGGCAAGTATTTTTGTACTGGTTGAAGGAAAATGGAAAGAAATAGAAAAAATGGAAAAAAACTTCATCCATGTTTTCAAATATTAAATAAAAAATTTTTAAAAATAAAACTTACTCTTAGAGAGTTAATTATAATATTTTTGTAATGGAGGAAGTGGTTTGAAAAACTTACAATTTTTATTTTTTTTTTTTAATTAAAGTTCAATTTCTGCAGATAGTTTTAGTCAGTGGTTTTTAGTTTTTGGCAATATTTCATCTGAACAATTCATCTGAATTGTTACCAAACAGAAGCCAATCTGAACTGCTTTGGTTTGTTTATTTGTTTACTCTAACAAAAACAGAAAATAAAAATAATTCCATTAAAAACATTACCTTGCACCTGGAAGTAGGACAGGATAGCAGCACACATTTCTCTTCTAAGGATTACTCTTTTTTTTCTAAATATTTACATATTTTGTGTAGAAATTAGTAACTCCCAAGAGAAATAACTTAACTATGTGTACACCATGACATTGGAAGAATTGATTTAAATCTCTGGTTCAAGGAGAGAGTAGATTTGGAGGGGAAAAGGCAGCATCAGATCTGAGGTGGCTTTAATGCATAAGACTTGTGATTGGTAGCTATCAAGAATGTGAAACGGTTTATGTAGTGATGGCTTTTCCATGGACACATGGACACAGCAAATGTGAACTAGGCATTTATCCAGCAGTGGGTATCAGTAAAGTGGACTGAAGTCTGTTTTATAGTCCTGTAGCAGGCCATAGAATACATTCCTGCTTTAAAGGATTTCTTGAGGAAGGAGTTCAAACTGCATCTTTTTTTCTTAGTTGTGTTTCTTACAGCCACAGCTAGAAGTTACTGCGGAAGAAGATACAGCTAGAAGTTATTACAGCCAGAAGTATTACTGAAGTTAATTCTAGGGAATATTCCCACCATTGGTTCTCATAGCAGCTGGCTTCTGCCTTGTTTGCAATAAGAAAAAGAAGCTCTAATGCACTGGGGAATCAAACCCATTAACTCTGATCAACAACAGTAAGTTATTGAAGTTAACATCGAAGATGATCACTGAAGCTGGGAAGGATTTAATGGATCAGTGAGGAGATAGGCAGAGATCCCCACTTATGTCCACAGCCTCCTGAAACAGAATCAGAAGCCCTAATAAGAACTGTTTTATCAGACCTCCATCTCCCCACGTAGAGGCCTCTCAACAGCCCACTCACAAAACTCAAACCTCCCTGATGCTGCTTCAGAGTATTGCTCTGCTGATGCAGCAAAACTTTGCAAAGCAAGATTTCCTTAGGAATTTTCCAACAAGGTATTTTTCCCCCTCATTCTTGATGAAGCCATAATGAAATTCCTTGAACAGGTTCTCTTACTGGTGAATCCTGAAAACAGCATTTCACTTCTCTGATCCCAGCACCTTTCAGTGGAAATTTCATTTAGAGATGAATGGTTTTTTATAAAGAATCATTTTCTCTCTTTAGAAATAACTCCACACACAGAGGGAAATTAAATCTCTAAGGATTTTTCAAAAACAAGATTCCCGTTGCACAAAATCTTCATCTGAGTATCTCATTAGATGGCTCAATCTAATGCAGAACAGTCTTTAACCTTCTGCTGCACAGACTAAGTGATCAACTAGTTGCAGGATTTCAAACACTTAGCTTAATCATGTCTCATAATGAGTGCTTAATGATGGAAGAGGGAAGGGGAGACACATTCATATTCTTTCCATTTCCTCTTCAGAAATAGTTTGGACTGACCTTTCCTAAACGACCCTCAGATTAGGTTCCTAATAACGTCTAATTAATATTTTCCACATGATACTCTACATACAAAATCTGATGTATTACTTCTTTCTAATGCCCAGCAGTTACTGTTTTCAGTCACAGTTGGCTTGTGAACTTGACTTCAACTGTATATGTGAGGTCTTCTAAAATTTATTTTTGTAGGAGGTGCAATAAAAATGTAAAATATGATTGTAGAAAAAATGAAGTTATAAATTGGTGTTAGATGTGCAACGTATATTCAAAATATTCTTTGTGATGACAGTAAGATTAATTTTTAACAGATTTTTCTGAAGAGTATTAAAGGTTATTATGAATGACTCACACTGCAAAATCTGTAGAGATAAATCTCATGCTATTTTTTATCATCATTGCATGTTAAGTTTAAAAAATGCGTGTTTATGTTGGCAAAGCATTTATAATTTATCAGTAGCAACGTTGTTTATTGCACAATAATAATTATAACTTTGCGTGGATTAGACATCTAAGAGTAGGTAACAGCAAATTTCTTTTTCAAGATTTAAGGGAGAGGCAACGTAATATCTATAAAATAGGCCTTTTCCTCTCAGGTTATTCTAGGTGAGTTCAAGAGTTCCCGTTATTAGCAGGAAAATCTAGTAATTAATCTACTCTGAGTTTTAGCTGTTTCAGATGAATCTTTTATTCTAAAATACATTATATATGTAGGTAGTTGAGGACTGAGATAAAACGGTATGTCATTTTCCTGGGATACACTCAGCAGTGACATGCAAAAACCCTCTAAGCTCAAACCCAAGCTTTTTACAAAAAAAAAAAAAAAAAAGATTTAATAAATTTGAAAGTGAAGCAAACTGACATTCATAAAATTTGAAGAGAGAAGGAGTTAGAAGAACTTTTAGCACAGTTAGAATTTTTAAAGAAATTTCTTTCTACAGTCATGCATTAGGAGATCAATGTAAGTGACTCAAGAAGCTGGCAAGTTTGATGGTTTTGTGATATTTTGTAATAAATGGTGTTACAGAATGGTACTACTGTAATTCACAGACAGTTATAGTGAAGCAGCTGATTTTTTTTGGTTTGGGTTTTTTTTTTCAGTATTTAGAGAATGCATTAATTCACCAACACAATAAAAATTATATATGGAGCTACCAAATAACCTACTACTGAGACGTTTCTACATGTGCTAGAAATATTTTTATTTTTTTTTTAATTTTAAACCTGACTTCCCAGTTCTTAACATTTATAGCTTATTGGAGTAGATGTGCCAAACTACTCAAACGCTTCCTTTTCTATTTCAAAATTATTACTGTTTTAACAGTAGTCTCAAGTGTATGTGTCAGGAGTATCACTAGTCATACCGTTTTAGCAGGTGCTTATATTTTTACATGGTACATGCACGATAGTAATTTAGTAGATGGCAGACTTTGCAACAAAATTCTTGCTTCAGATTTTGATCAAATAATTTCTTTTCACCTTTTGTCAATTGTGGGGATTGTTGGAATTTCAGCAATTTCGATCAAGATGCACTTCATTGACTTAGTTGATAAATACACTTTATCAAGTAAGTCAATTAGTATATATAAGTATGTAGGTACTTGATACTACATACATACTTGATCAAGTACCTAGATACTTATATATACTAATTTTTATTTCTGGTTCTTTTTCTACACATACCGATTTTTGCCTTAAGTATTAAATTAGGTGTTTTTTAATTGTGCTTCTGATTATTATATCTTCGCATTTCATGCAGCTTCAGATGCAATTCTTTGAGCAATGAGATATGGTTTAATGTCTGTCTTATTAGAAAATCTAACTGGCTTGCCGTTCTGTGTTCAGTTCCATTTTTTTAGGCAGTGTAGACTGAACTGGTACACTGTGCTCAATTCTTGAAGTCTGGGGACTAAATGTCTGTGTAATTCTTCTGGGATACACATGCATAGCCCCCTAGTAGATGTGGTAGACTCAAGCACTTTCAAAAAGCAAAATTAAATAAACCTCTGAGCGTGGAGGAACCTTTTGTTTTTTCTCTCCCTGTTTTGGAGAGGGGGAGTGGATGGCCCCCTTTGGAGACCCATTACTTAACTGTTGGATGCTTTCTCATAGAAAGAGCAATAGATATTCCTTGTAGTGGGGAACTCTTCCTCAAATCTCAAGGCACCTCTCCAAGCTATGATAGCACCCTCAAACTTCAAGACACCTATTCAAGCTATGGTAGCACTTAAATGTCTTCAAAATATTTCTGATAATCTTTTTTAATTATGGACAAAACACATTTTTTCTCTATATTTTGGGAATGGCTTATTAAATGGAAACATATACCTGTTGAGAGTATCTGTCAGAAATACTGTCGTGGAAAGGCATCCACAGAATCTACTTCCTAAGCAATAATGTTAATACTGGGAATGCCTTTAGGTTTGACTAGACTGGTTACTGTAAGCAAATTGAGTTCCAAATAATAATGAAAATTCCAAGTTTTCAATTAAAGCTGTATATGTGTAGTTAAAGCAGATAATTTGCAAAAGCAAATCACAAGCAACAGGTTAAAAAAAAAAAGTATTGCTAACTCAGAATTTCTGCTAAATCTGTGACCTTTGAAGTCCTCAATTACTTACTAGAACCTGAATTTTCACCTCTGAATTTCTCTACTGAGTTTACTGAAGAACTTATAGCAATCCCTCAGCTAAAGGTCACAGTGTTGTGTGGTGTTATCTGGGGTTTTATTATTTCCTCGTAAACTATGACATTTATAAAATGTCAGTATCGGAGGAAGTCAGGCCTATATGAACATGGATGAAGAATAAAACTTGCTTACTTTGGCACTTCTTTCACTGGTGGTTCAGAGTTATAAATGCAATCACAACAAATAATACAGCGTTTTCTATTGTTTACAAGTACCAGTAATTGTTGTCCTGGGTAGATATATGTGTTAGTACACCTAGGAATAAAAATTAAGGCATATAATACTTTGTTTAGAGTAATTGTGCCATGCTCAGTGACCACAGAAAGTTTTTTCCTGTCAAAACTAACATTAAATTTGGTTCCTTAATTTTCCTCTTCCTAATCCTAACCTGGGGTGATCCACACTTTGGTACCAGAGTTCGGAGGAAGGTAGCTCTTTCCCATACTCATGTAGCCCACAGATTATCTGGGGGAAAAAGAAGGATAGTCATAATGATAGTAAGATAGCAGAAGGTAGTGTGTCAGATATTCAAAAAGGGACAGCAGAGAAGCAAGAGTAAGCAACATCCCTGGCTGAGGCAAGCTGCTTCTTCTTACTTCCTGCTGTCATCTATTTCTCTTGCTGCTGTCTCACCCTGCTCCCCTTTCAGGCTTGATTGCCTGTTGGCCCTCCATCTGAAATGACAATTTATATTTCTGTGAAGTGAAAGAAAATGCTAGTGTTTTCTAATCTCTATTCACAGGCATTAAGTGGTAACACACTGTGATACCAATGAAGCATTGGCACTTGAGACCAAACGCACCTGTATAAAGCACTGGAAATCCACTGTATTCAATTTTATTTATTTGTTTGTTTGTTTGTTTTAATTTATAGCAAGGTTGGGATCAGCTCAGATGGCTAACCTGTACCTGTTTTTCCAACTTTGGCTCAGTTAATTTACACTAATCCTTCATTCTGAGTCCTCTCACCACTGATAAATACCTGCTGAAATCAGAGGGATACAGCAGAGGCAAAGAACATCTCTACTGTTCCTTTTAATTTTAAAAATCAGTGTCTAGCCACTGCAATGAGTCACTTTGAGAAAGGAACAGCAATTGTTATATCCATACTCCTTATTTCTACATTCTAGATACATGCACTGACTGCATACCTGGGGCAAGGCAAGAGGGTAAAAGGTTTTGTTTAGGAACCAGGCAGAGACCTGTGGTCACTGTTACGACAGTGGTTCAGTTCTCACAAAATGAGAGGCAGTTAATCAAGGGGTTAATGTCATAGTCATCTCTGAAATCTAGGAGTTGTGATACATTTTCAAACAAGACTTCTGTTTAATCCGCAATATTCTTTTTCTCACTTAGAGTCAAATTCAAGTGACCTCACAATAATAACTAGAAACAATTCAGACCCTAGGCTTACCCTCCTGTAAGGTTGTGCTGACTGGTTTGTTACTCAAATTCCAAAGAATTTTTATGATCATGTACTTTTATTATTATATGCAAAATATATGTACAGGTTCCTCCTCCCTTCCCCCCCCCTCCAATTTATCATATTGAGATCATTTTCTGGTTGAAAAAAACAAAACAAAAGAGAAAACCTACCTCACAACATATCTATTTGCAATCAAAATTAAACCCTTGCTTTATACACAGCAATATAACGAATACTTCAGTTATATTAATGCAGATGAACACCTTTGTGGACATTCTTGTCTGTTTAGTTGTGGGTATCTCTATGTTATATGTAACTAAAGTGTTATTTGACATTAAATAAAAGGTGAAAAATATATTTTAGCATTTTAGTGCATTTATTAATTTATACCTATCTGCTGATCATTGAGACTTTCTGTTAAAGTACAAATAATAAGCATAACTAATAAGTGTTATTTATATGATCGCAATGGAAAACAATGCTAACCATAACAAGAAAAAGAAAGGAGCATGAATAAGTAATCAGACAGGGCTGGGAAGGGAAGGGATCCATTTCAAAAACCATCAGAAATATGAGATATATTTGTCTACTTTTGGACTTGTTCTCTTGACTCCCTTTATTGTCAGTGGAGAGAAACAGGGAGAGTGTTTTACCCTTTTTCTAAAATTGATAGCTAAACTAGGATGATATTTTTCTTTTTTAAAATTTGTTCTTTTTTCTATTAACTAGCTCCAATTGTTAACTTGTACTGAGAAGCAGATCCAGGTCTGTGGCTACTATAAAGACACATGAAACAGAATAAAAAAAATAGACTTGGTATCTGTTGCCCGTGAAAGGCAGCTAAATATCCTCCAGGAAACACAGGTTTCATTTTCTTCACACCTTGCTAATTCAAAGATTTGCAGCTGCAGTTTGGTGTCACTTAAATTGCATTTTATGGCTTTCATCACTTTGGATTTTTATTTTAGGAAGTGAGATTCTGATCTCATTGTCATCAGTGTAAATCCATTGCAGTTAATGAGTTGCACAAGTAAGGAAATGGTATATGAGTGGTCAGTATTGGCTATTAAGAGTTGGGGTGAATATCTACCTACAATGTCTCTGCTACAGTGTCATTGTAATGAGCTATTGAGAAAAGTATGGAGTTTGCTTTGATATTGTTAAGGATGGTGCAGTTATGCACCTTTCCCTAAATATATTTTTTGTGTGTGTTTGAACGTAGTGGACATACTGGTATGTTTGAACAGTTTTCCATGGTTACTGCTAAATGTACTATTTTTTTTTACTTGTTACAGCATTATCACGTTGTATCCATGAACTGATAATGCAACTTCACCTTCAGAGAAAATAGGTCCTGTAAAGAGTAACTTGACTTTTGAAAGGAACAATAACTTTCAGCCATTTCCTTACATTAGTAGATGTATATAGGAGAGGAATTAAGTCATTGTATGCTATACATTAGCAAGGTTTAGAAACATTTTTTCTTAACAGAAAAAGTGATCATTAAATGTGGTGGAAATATTTCAATATTTATTCCTAGTATCTTTGATCACTCTCAGACTTTTTTTGATTAGTAATCAGGTCACATTATTCTTGAACTTTTAGTTTACAGATTCTCTTTGCACAGGTTATACGTGACTTTGGACCCTATAGGATAAAGTGTAAATTTTGTGTTGTGTAATTGTAGAATTAGTCATTTAGTGCTGTTTCTGCTCTCTCCTTCAGAACTTTTAAAACTGGAAAAATAATATCCTATTCAGCAAGTCATGATACCTTGAAGAAAAAAATTAAAGACATGCTTTATGTCCTGGATATGTCAGGAATCTGGACCTTTCCCTGAATACAAAGATATAATTTATGTCACAAGGTTTAATGATTCCAGATTTGATTCCATAAATAAGATTAGCTCCACTGAAAAGACTGGCTCACTGAGTCAGCCCTTGTCAAACATCCTTTGAAATGTCTCTGCTGATTTCCCTGGCACAATGACATTAGCAGGAGTTTTAAACAACCCACTGAAAATCAAAAAAAGTCTGCCTAGAGAGGCAGGTGCTTGGGATCTGTAGAGACCTGTATTCTCCCTAGACTGTGGAACACCTGGCTCAAGTTTTCAATTATTTGGCTAGCACTGTGGAAGGAATCTGGGCAAGTCCTGTAATTTCATATTTTTCCTTCTTCCCAAGGTAGCACATTGTGCGGCTCTTCTCATGTTATTCTCATGGTCTTGCACCTGAAAATTCCAAGAATGTTAGGGTAGTTCTCATGAAAAGTGATTGCTGCTGGCATGAGGCTCACCCTTTCTTTCCCTTTTTCCTTACGTTTTAGTTGTAGCTTTTTGTTTTACACTACAGGACTCAAGGATATGTGTGCACAAAGTTAAACAACAACCAGTGTGCAGCAACTGCCCCTTATAAAAGCATCCTCCAATCAGTGCTAGCAGTATTATAAGCAGGAAGTACCCATAGGGAATTTGAGTGGGTCCTGATGAAAACTATATAGCTACTGTACGAGAAGTATTATGGGGGAACCACCTGCCGCACTGGGGAGGATGCACAGAGGGGATGCTCACTGGAGGACCCCATCGCTTTCAACTTCTTTTGCACAACCCAGATGAATATAGATATCGCTAAGTTGATATTAATCTTGACCCTCCAAATTCCTATTTTTCATGAGGATCCAGGGGAAAGAATCAGAATCAAGTAATGTTGTCTCAGACTCTTCCATCATTATTCTATTTAAGTGAAGCTTGGATTTTGACTGTATCGGTATGAGTAGCTACAAAAACTATGCAGACAGGTATTATCAATTCAAAATATTTGATAAACATTTTCATCAAATAGTATGGTTAAGAGAAGTTTATTTACAAACAACTGATGAACTAAAAGGACAATAATTTTGTTTGCTGTAAACTGTAACAAAACAACAAGAAACCTACATTGTAACAGCATATGTAAATCTTTAGATAAGGCTCCTCAGAACTGAGATTTTGAATTGTTGAAATGCTGAACTGGAATTTGAAAGTGTCATTAAATAGTTGAGAAGATCTCAGGTTGCTTTGCATATAAACATACTTGTTAGCATGGTGTGTATATGATTTGAAGTTCATAGCATGCTAGTGGCAGTGCTCTTTTTACCTTCAATAAACAAGGCTATTAAAATAAATTGCATGTCATTATGAAGTCCACTAGAAATAAAGGTTTAGAAAAATAAAATCTTCATGGCCTCACAAAGAAAGAAATGAATTAATATCTGTTCAGTGCCTCCAGCTGTACAGCCCCTTCTTTATGTAGAAAGGAAGTTGGTATACCTGCCATCTGTCAGCACTTTTTCATCATTCTTGCTCATGCTGCTTCACCTGTGAGCCGAATACTCATAAACAGAGTCTTCTAGTGTTACAGGACTATATCCTGCTGCAACAACAGAAGCTTTTTGAAATCTCTTTATCTAGCTTCTTAAAAAATGCAAATAATTTTTAACAGCTTCCATACTTTGTCAGGTTTCACTGAAATAGTTCACTCTTTCTGTGATTCACCTCAAAACTGCTGAATCTGATGAAATAGAGAAAATCATCCCAGATAAACACAATGTCATAGAAAGACCTGGAAATGACAAGAAAATTAGATTGAAGTAATAAGAATGAACTGTTCTGGAGTATAAGCTATTTTATGGGCAGAGCCATTTTCTCAAGACAAGAAACATGCCCTATAAAGTATGAAGAATATGAAAGTCAATATAAAGAAAACTGAAGATTTAATGCAGAGTCCTTTGTGTGACTTAGGTCAATTATTATCAGAATATGAGGCACAAAATTACATCCTGTATAAAGTTCTCAGAAATTAATTGGAACCCTGAATCTTTTTGCTGAAGAGAATAAATAAACCTGAGGGGAAGAAAAAAAACCCCATCCTTTTAAAAAAGGTCTACTGAGTGTTTTGTATACTTGTTGTAAGCTTTTTTTTTTTTTTTTTTACGAGATCCTAGATAACCTATTTGTAAATGGGTATTGTGCTGCTTTTGGCTGGGATAGAGTTAAATTTCTTCGCAGTAGCTTGTATGAGGCTGTGTTTTGGATTTGTGCTGAAAACAGCGTTGATAACACAGGGATGTTTTCGTTACTGCTGAGCAGTGCTGACACACAGTCCAGGCCTTTTCTGCCTCTCACCCCACCCCACCAACGAGCAGCCTGGGGGTGCACAAGAGGCTGGGAGGGGACACAGCCGGGACAGCTGACCCCAACTGACCAGAGGGATGTTCCACACCATAGGACATCATGCTCAGCCTATACAGCTGGGGGAAGAAGGAGGAAGGGGGGATGTTTGGAGTGGTGGTGTTTGTCTTCCCAAGTAACGTTACGCGTGATGGAGCCCTGCTGTCCTGGAGATGGCTGAGCACCTGCCTGCCCATGGGAAGCAGTGAATGAATCCCTTGTTTTGCTTTGCTTGTGTGTGTGGCTTTTGCTTTACCTGTGAAACTGTCTTTGCCTCAACCCATGAGTTTCCTCACTTTTACTTTTCTGATTCTCTCCCCCATCCCACTGTGGGGAGAGGGAGCGAGCAGCTGTGTAGGGCTTAGTTGTCAGCTGGGGTTAAAACACGACAGTCCTAGAAATCACAGGAAAATAGGGCAAAAAGAGACCTTCAGAGAATGTCAGGGGAACTCTCATGCTCTAAAGCAGGTTAACACTCCTAGCTGAATTTGTCTCATTTGTTCTTAAAGCTCTTCAGTGACGGAAGCTCACAAGCTTCCTGTGTAAATCTAGTTTAATGCTTCATGTGCTCATTTTTCCCTTTTATTGTACTCTCTGATAGAAATGCATGAGAAAAACCTAAGATACACTCTCATTCTTGTGGTTTTTGTTTTCCTAGTTTTTTTTTGCTGGTTCCCATAGCTCTAGTTAAGTGACCACAGATTTTCTCATAAGAGAAGAATCAAATACCACTTGAATGAATCCAAAGGAGGATGCAACTAAGATGAATCATAGAGTTTGTGTAAGCTAAATCTCCATATAGTTAGAAGATCTAGCCAAGATGCAGCTTTATAATGAAAATGGGACTTTGAAAAAGGAAGTAATAGTTGGCAGCCACCTGGACACTTTCAGTCAGACCCACGTTCTCCCATAACATCATAAGCATGATATGATTTAAGAAAATGAAAGCTGAAGTTTGGCTTTAAGCATTGTGCAAAATGGAAGACATATATGAAATGTTTTCTGAACTGATTCTCACTGTTCTGTTCTGAACCTTTTGCAGTAATGGACTTCCCTCCCCGGCTCCTGCCTCCCCAAGAGTACTTTAGGAATACTTTTTTAGTTGATTTTCATTAATCAAGGACACAACCATTCATATACCTGTTTGCCTCTTGTTTTTTAGGATGGGACTTGAATCATCCTGTCTGCCTTACAGATACCAAGTACTGTTACCACAAGCTTAGAAGAGATGCAGAGGCAGCCAGTCCAGGTCAAGGTAGTCATGGACTTGAATACTCTTTCTCTCTGCTCTCCTGCCTCATCGTTCTTTGTAGCTCACCTCAAACCTGTGCTTCTGTTCCTTGGGCATAGCCTCTATGACCACAGCCTTGGATTTATAAAACTGTTTACAACCTCTTTCTTGCCTGTTATATCAATTTATTATATTATTATTCATATTATTATTGATATCATTATATCAATTATTGATATTAATATATAATTGTTTCAAATATGCATTATTTTGGGTTTTTTTGTTTTTTCTTTTCTGAACTTCTCTAATAGAGACAAATAAAGTGCTTCTTTGGGACAGGGAAATCCCTCTGGAAATAATTTCCCAGCTGTAACCCCATGCTGACCCCCTGCATACTTAAGCTTGTAAAGAACAAGTAACACCATAATGCTGACCACCGTCTCCACAACAATGGAAAAACAAACAGCTGGGTCAAAACTTCAAACCCAGTAACCTACTGTGAATTCTGTTGAAATTGTTTTAGAACTTGTGATCCTTCTGTCCTTAGATGTTCAGAGAGGGAGGCCTTTGATATATAGTGCTGATAAGAGGCTTATTCCATTAAGCTATAGTGATTCTAGCTTTCATGCATCATTTGACAGAGAAAATGAGAATTTGCAGAAGTAATAGCTAACGTAAAGTATATTAGGTCGCAATGCAGTTAGACAGGTAGGAAATAAAGTTTATGTATTATGTTATAGAGGGGCTTGCACATTTTATTATATGTGCACAAAATAGATCTCTTTGGGTTGTTTTTTTCATATCAGATTTAAAAAATGCTAGGCCCACTGTTTCTGGAGCAGGCTGTATCCTCTTAACAGAGGTTAGGATTTCAATTTCAAGTAAATATTCTTACAAGTCGTAAAGGTTAAATTGAAATTGGAAGAAGAACAGGAAAGCTGTAAGCAGAAGCATGAGGAAAATAAAATGGTAGTTGACTCAAATAATAGTTTTACTAGTTCTATATCCTACCTAATATCTTTAGACATACACACACAGACACAACCTTAATGCTTAAATAATGCTTGTGTGACATTTTTTAGGGCTATTTCAAGAGCTTGTTAAACTAGTTCTCACCCTGCTTGCTGAAGTTCACCCTGAAGAGGGATTTCTTCACCGTGCATTTCTGTTTATGAGAGGATGGGAGGAAAGCATCACAAACATCAAGAAAGTGCATATAATTGCACTTTAATTAATGCCTTTGATATCCGAGAAAAGATCGGCAATGGTTAAATAATTTGTTGCACAGCGAGTTGTGAAAGTGACTTGCAGTGACAAAATATATTACAGTCTATTAAAATAACCAAGCTTTTTGGACACATCATGAGCACTGAGGTGATAGATATTTCATTCCTGCTGCGCTTTAATGCATCCATAAGTTGATGGCACTTGTAAGCAATAATCTGAATTGCCTATCAGAAGAACCATTTACTATTATTTACAAAAGAGGGAATAAATAACTTAGGATGTCACTATTTCTGTAAGGAAATAAGGTGACTATCGCAACTTCTATAATGAAGGAAAGCATAAACAGTTTTAAATTGCAGTCTTTGCATAGCTGTGCATAAGAAGTTGTTTTTCATGTTAGCAATATGATTATCTCCCACACTTCAGAAATGAGATGTAAAGAAAAAGAGGGTCAAAACCTGCATTCTTTCATACCATGCCCTTAAGTGGAAATTTGACTTCATGAATAGGCCTCAATTATTTTTACTAGTGCTGACAGTTTCCTGAAAACCTTATCTACTTTCAAGATGTGTTTCAACTACACCAATAAACAATCAAAACCTTTTACATTTATTTGAAAATGAGTTTTTCCCCTCTGCAGCCCTACAATAGAAGAAAAAAAGGAGGAAAAACGTAAAAGTGTGTGTGTGTATCATTTCGGTACCTGAGTTTCTCCCCTGGGATGTGTAAAACCCAGGTTCATTTCACTGATCAATTTGTTTTCAGGGGAAAAATTCTTCTCTAAGACCATGGAGATAACACCAAAACAGACAAATTATGGGACTCTCCTCCATGCACAGGCAAAGTGAATAGCCAGCTTGTAAAAAGTATATGCTTCTTTCATCAAAATTTAGAGTCAGAAACTTCTAATCGATTCTTATTTTTGCCATTTATAAAACAATAGAATACTTTATTACTTCCATAAGATTTGACTTACCACAATCCTAACCATAAAGAATAGACATGTTTATATTAAAATGCTGTCTTAATTTTTCCAAAGGTCTTGGTCCTTTGTTTAGAAAGACCTGCTTAGCACACGCAGCTGTTGTTTCAGATCTCATTTCTCTATCCCCTTTCCTACTGCCAGTAGGAAATACAGTATGTCATATTTCAGATGGGAATTAAAAGTCTGAAAATATCTCTTTGCTTTCAAACTAAGGAAGAAATTTGCAAGTGGTCACAGAATTCGAGTGTAGGAGCCTTTTGTTTATGCTTCCCCTTTTAGATGCCTTGAATCGTTTGAGGTTAGCAGAGAATAGTGGCTTTTTTTTCCCTTGGAAACTTTTGATCATGAGACAAATACACAAGAAAGTACTGTTCTGAAAACTGGTAAAGTCTATATGCAGTATTAATAAATATTGCTTTCCACTGCTTTTATTGCTGAGTGTACCTTCCCTTTTGCTGCCACATATATGCTACTTCTATGTTATGAAAAAGTAACTATGACAGTTCAAAACTATGTTTTATTTATATACAACAGACATACTTGCAGTAGTATTCTGAAGTGCAAAACTGAATTATAAATCCAAGTAAAAATGGTATAAGAACTCAAGGTATGCTAGGAAATGAAAGAACATTAGAACTCAGTGAAAAAAATTGTGCATTTCTAAATGCTTCTTTCTGTACTTGCCTTGAGGAGGTGATTCCATTAAATAATTCAACTACAATTTTTTCACCTCCTACATTATTTGCTGTAGCAAAAATCAGTAAGAGAAACAGGGAGAGTATAACTGAAGAAGAATGCAAATAATCCCAGAAGTAGTAGGTTATATCCCACTATGTATACTACCTTTAGAACATTACAGATATTATTACATTCCTAGTTCAGCTACATATATCAAATATGTTGTAATAAATTTTATTTCATAAATTCCAGTTTCTGTTATTCACATAATTTCCTAGTAGCCATCATAATCTTATCTTTAAAACATTACAATATAATCCAGTACTGTGAAAAAGTTTGAGTATTTGACAAGGAAATACCAGTTTAACTTTCTTTTTGAAAGCCCAATATTTTTAGTGACTGAAGTCATCTGATCATTGGTTTTTCTATTTATTGTCTTCAAAACAAAAGATTTTGTTTTAGGAGACTATGTTGCTATTTTTCTTGATTTCACAGGTCTCTCTATTTTCTGTGGCACTAAACTACATCTGTTTTTCAGGATTGATTTTCAGGAGGACAGGAGAGGTGCCTGAGGACGGGAGGAAGGCAAATGTCACTCCAATCTTCATAAAGGGCAAGAAAGAGGACCTGGGAAACTACAGGCCAGTCAGCCTCACCTCCATCCCCAGAAAGGTGATGGAACAGTTCATTCTGGAAGTGATCTCCAGGCATGTAGAGGAGAAGAAGGTTATCAGAAGCAGTCAACATGGATTCACCAAGGGGAGATCTTGCCTTACCAATCTAATAGCCTTCTATGATGGTGCGACTGGCTGGGTCGGTGAAGGGAGAGCAGTGGATGTTGTTTACTTCTACTTCAGTAAGGGTTTTGACACTGTCTCCCATAACATCCTCACAGACAAGCTAAGGAAGTGTGGGTTAGATGAGAGGACAGTGAGGTGGATAGAGAACTGGCTGAACAGCTCAGAGGGTTGTGATCAATGGGGCAGAGTCTGGTTGGAGGCCTGTAACTAGCAGAGTTCCCCAGGGGTCTGTGCTGAGTCCAGTCCTGTTCAACATATTCATCAATGACCTGGATGAAGGGATGGAGTGTAACCTGGGCAAGTTTGCTGATGACACCAAGCTGGGAGGAGTGGCTGATGCACCAGAAGGCTGTGCTGCAATCCAGTGAGACCTGGACAGGCTGGAGAGCTGGGCCGAGGGGAACCTCATGAAATTCAATAAAAGCAAGTGCAAGGTCCTGCCCCTGGGGAGGAACAGCCCCAGGCACCAGCACAGGCTGGGGCTGACCTGCTGGGAAGCCGCTCTGCTGAGAAGGCCCTGGGAGTGCTGGTGGGCAGCCAGTGACCCTGAGCCAGCCCTGTGCCCTCGGGGCCAAGAAGGGCAGCGGTGTCCTGGGCTGCATGAACAGGAGTGTGGGCAGCAGGGCGAGGGAGGTCATCCTGCCCCTCTGCTCTGCCCTGGGGAGGCCGCATCTGGAGTGCTGTGTCCAGTGCTGGGCCCCCCAGTTCCAGAAGGACAGGGAGCTGCTGGAGCAAGTCCAGCAGAGAACCACAAGGATGATCAAGGGACTGGAGCCTCTCCCTTATGAGGAAAGGCTGAGAGACCTGGGTTTGTTCAGCCTGGAGAAGAGAAGGCTGAGGGGAGATCTTATAAATGTTTATAAATATCCGAAGGGTGGGTGTCAAGAGGATGGAGCCAGACTCTTCTCAGTGGTGCCCAACAACAGGACAAGGGGCAATGGGCACAAGCTGGAACACAAGAATTTCCACCTAAACATGAGAAAAAACTCTTTCCTGTGTGGGTGCCAGAGCAGTGGCCCAGGCTGCCCAGAGAGGCTGTGGAGTCTCCTTCCCTGGAGACATTCAAACCCCGTCTGGACGCAGTCCTGTGCCCCCTGCTCTAGGTGTGCCTGCTCATGCAGAGGGGGGTTGGACAAGATGGTCTCTTGAGGTCCCTTCCAACCCCTACCGTTCTGTGATTCTGTGATTGTGACTAAGTGATATTTGGTTAGCTTCAGAAGCATAGAACCCAGGACAGTTATAGAAACAACATGTATCATTCAAATGTCATTGAATCTGACTTCTAGAAAGAACTAGAGAGATTTCTGCAGTTATATGTCTTGCATTTGAGAAAACTGGGGATTAAACCCTTTTACTTGATCACAAACTATGTGAACTAACTATATTTTATAAACAAGTTCACACAATTCCTGTGATGTGAATTCCAGCCTAGTCAAGAGGATCATATGATGAACACCAAGTGCTAGGAACACACTTCCACTGCAAATATCGTGGCCTAAAAATAAACGTATCTTATCTTTCATTTCAAAATCCAGTCTCAGAGGTGTTCAAAGAGATTAAAAATATCTCATTATTTTAGGTATACTGTACTGTGCACAGTGTCTTGATAAAGCTTCAGTCTATCTTCTGTGGTATCCTTAATGACTAGAAAACTATGCTTTTTTAAAATTCTGTAGAAGTGATTTTGAAAATTTAGTTTCCCAACTCAGTAATTCTGTTTGTAGGAAGAAAATCTTAGTATGAATCAAAAATAATTATTACGTCATTTCAATGCCATCAGCTCAGTCATCATAACCCATTGTTTGGTATAGAAGACACAAATATTTCTTGGCACAATTTACACATAAATGTATTATGAACTGATTAACTTTATTGGTAAATACTCTAAACATCAAGAGGCAATTTTAAAGTAGTACAAAAATATGTACTGAAAAGACTACATGATGCATTCTAAATCCTCTCAGAATTCATTTCTCACAAGGCTTTTTTTTTAAAGATTGCTGACGTAAAAGTGATGTTTGTTTAGGTGCCAGACTAAAATGACAATTTTAATTTTTTTCCTCTAAAGGAACACAAATATTTCTTATTTTTATTACAGTGGAGTGTTTTAACCCTGATCTGTACTAGGGAATAATGATTTGGCTGTCACAGCCAATAAGAATGTAAATTCAGATGGTGGAAAACCAGACAGTTTTCCAATAAAACCTGAACTGGAACTACCAGCTCATTTTATGGAGAGTGATAACGCATGGATTTTATGCCTACTTTGTATCATGAGCTGGGTATTGGCCAGTGATAAAAGTGAAAATACTCCTGTTCCATTCTGCCTTCCTGCTGTTATTAGTGGTATTATACTACCATCTAGAGGCCCAGCTAAGACTAAGCTACTATAAAGGAATACCTATTAGACCTATAGAAATGTTGTCAATTCTACTTTGAACAAGTTACACACAACTACCAGTACAACTTCTAGAGCATTTCAACGAAGTTTTTCCACACAAGTGAAAAATATTCGCTATTCTGTGCAACCTGAACATTGTCACAAATGCCAGAAAAGGGATTCCTGTTTATACTTATCGCTCAGTCCATTATGATTACCTGGGTCTCAGTGCATGCTTGGACTTTGAAGATTTTAGCCTAATGGAGAATTTAAGAAATCTTAATGCAAAATCTTGTTTCCCCTTGAAACATAAAGTTAAACTAAAAGAAAATCTTCCTTCCCAGAATTTCTTAAACAAATCAGCTCAGAGGGTATTTGGGTTTTAAGAATCATTGTAAGAAGTTGCTGTTTCAAAGTACCTTTCAAGTACCAAAATTTTGCCGTTTTGCACCCATTTTGCTGCAAGTTGTCAAGGCCTGAAAACACAAGTGCCTGAGTACGCTATGACAACTTGCTGAATATCTTCTATATCTTCAAACACTGTCACATCTGGACTTGCAGATATCTTTGACCAAGTTAGGTAATGAGCAGTAAGTAGATCTCATTATGCTGGTATTTCTTTGGAATTATCTAAAAATGAGGATTTAATCTGGGTGGAATTTGTGGCATAATTTCCTAGGTAGGATATAATTCTTTATACAGGCCAATTTTTCTTAACAAGCCCTAAATGAAGGTGATGTTTCTGCAATATTTAAGGGGGCTTATCTGTAAAGGTTTAAAAAAGAACCACAAACCTGAAAATCTAGGTTGTAGAACCTGTGCCTGGTAGATAGTTCTGGCTCAGCAATCTTGAGAGCCCCAGTGCACCAGTGATCATCATCACCTTGGTCTCCTTGAAATACAATGTGGCTTTAGATAGTGAAAGTATTTTACCAAATGCAACAGAACGTGGACAATGTAAAGGAAGATTAAGGTGAAATTCAGATGTGTACAGTTAAAACTGCAAGTCTCAACTAAGCTTCAGACTATTTCCACAGCACCTGAAAAATCCATTGGTTTTCCCTGGGGAGATTTCTCAAGGGCTCTGCATAGTGCCTCTGGACATGCCCACAGCAGTCACTGTCGGGAAAGACTGACAGCTTCTATCCATCTCACGTTTAAACTCACCTGTAAGTCAGAATATTCAAATAAGGTAACATTTTGGTTTCATCTTTTGAAGGTCTGATGAGAGGGCGTTGCTCATGCCTGATGCATAAAGGTGACATTACAAAAATGTGGTAACAACCATAGGAGATGGAGGTAGCACTGTATCCAGGAGATGAGAGAGTTGATTCAGTGCCTTTCCCAGCTGGAAGGGCTTCCAGGTTACACCTCCTGTGTTTTGATTCCCTGTGGTGAATCCATGTAGGAAAGAGCATGAGACCCACACAGTTTCACTGGTGAAGAAACATTCCTAATCCCTGCAGTGAACAAGCCCTTGGAATTACGGCCAGTGACTACTGAAGAGAAATGCTCAAGACTTACCATATGCATGTCCCCCCACGGCTACAGAACAAGGAGCTCATGTTCTAGCTAATAATGAAGCTTTATAAATGTGATTTTTAGCTGAATTAAATTATACAAGTTCATGATTAACCAAGAGAGGAGGGAAGAAAGACTTGAACGTTCTGCAGCTTTTATAGGATTCCACATAAGGCAGTAGGAGACACTAGTCCTGAAGACTAGTTGTTTATGAACTACCCACACATAAAAACCCATAATTAAATTTATGTTAATAATTGCTGTAATTGATCTAAGTAACTATTGCCAGAACTTTTAATTATAAAATATAAATTAGCCAAACATGTCCAACATATTATTGACAGAGCTTTAAACTAGATTGGAAGGGTGTAAGGGACAATACCAGGCTAAGCAGTGATGACCAACCAGATGGCACACCAAAGTTCAAGGAGCTGCATGCTAGTGAGGTTCTTCAGACTACTCCACACGGCAATGGGCACAATGAACTGCACTTGAAGTGTTTTTACACAAATGCGCGCAGCACGAGGAACAAGCAAGAGGAGGTGAAAGCCTTGGCCCAGTCCCAGAGGTATGACATCATTGGCTTAAGTGAAACCTGGTGGGACAAGTCCTGTGACTGGTGTGCCATGATGGATGGGTACAGGCTCTTCAGGACGGATAGGCAGGGCAGGCGAGGTGGGGGGTGGCATTGTATGTAGTGGAGGAGCTGGAATGCACGGAGCTTGCAGTTGGCGATGGCACAGTTGAGAGCCTCTGGGTAAGGATTCAGGGACAGACAAACAATGCAGATGTTGTGGTGGGAGTCTACTATAGGCCACCCAGCCAGGAGGATGACGCTCATGAGTAAATCTTTAAGGAACTAAGGGATGCC
>VZTV01104225.1:3387-17889 GCA_013400875.1 Anhinga rufa | reverse complement strand
AACCCAAGAAACTGGAAGGTTACAAACCAGTACACTACATCATGAAATAATATTCTGATGAAATTTTGTAGGTTTTGTTTTAAGGACAGAAATAAACAAAAGGAAAAAATGTTCATAGGAACAATTTATTCATGGTCTTTTATCAAGCAGTTTGCTGAATTACGATTGTTCAGGATTGTCAGAAGAAAATCTAAAGACAAACTAAATTCTTGCACAATATATCAGAAGTATTACTGTGGAGCAAAATCCAGGGGGAGAACAAACAATTAAGTTGAGAAGATGCTTTGCCTTTTTTCCCTCCAGCTCCAAAAGATGTGGATTTTAGTTTTGATTTTATTGTGAAAGAGAGAAAAAAAATCCAAGATGATTCTATGTAAAATTAAAGCCTTTATTTCACCTAAATCTGTGCAGCATTTCCTAGGCCCACTCACTACACAAGGAAAGTTAAACATGGCTCAGCAAGAAAGGAAAAAAAATGCACAAAAGATACCGTTTGTTCATTACTTTGCCCACAAATCTGGGCTAGTTCTCAAGGTATGGTAGAGAACTAAAGCCATCAATCACGGTATCATGACAGCAGGCTCCCATGATTGAGATGCAGGGAGGATATCGTCACACCCTTTCCTCACTAGTTGTACTGTCTGTGTCATCAGTGTGTGCATTAAGCACAGGAGTGCTTCTCACTGGGTATAGTGGGAGGTAAATTGTTTTAATAATTCAGTTACAGCAATAGTAGGAAATAAAGCTGTGCAAAGCAGCTTTGACTGAGAGGAGAATTAAGACATTAGTGTAAATCTGTTCCTATGATTCACATCTACGTAAATGCATGTTTTTATTTAAGCTCTGTAAAGAAGAGTTGCTGTACATACACATGACAAAATCCCTACAGCTTGTTCTGTGAAAATTTCTGTATGTTCTTTTGTACGCCAAGACTACTTTATACGTGCACACACAGAGAATGAGCATGCACACATCATATACTAGAAGCAGGTAAAGAACATTCTGTGAAGCAGAAATCTTGCAAGCTAACTATTAATCAAGTTGTAACCTCTCTCAACATGCTAATTTTTTTTTGTGAAAGCAGACGTGCAAATATAGTTCTTTATTAAAAACCCAGTTTCCACCTATAATATAGTGGTGTCCTTAATTATATGACCACAAGCAGGTTCTTAGCTGTAAAATCCAAATGGAATCACTAATATAGATGTTATAAACTAATCCAGGGTGGCTATGGATTAAGGCTCAAACTGACTTTGACATACAAAGCACTTGAAAAATTATTTTACAACATTATAATTTTGGGCTTACAAACATTATGCATATGTCTGGAAAAAAACCCCAAAACCAACCAAACCCTAAGCACCTGCTAAAAAGGGGTCTGGTCCTTTATATAGGAATGTTTGATTAGCCTTTTCACCTGACTGAATTTTTAATCCTAATACTTTTGGTGGTTAAAGGCATTAATAGAACAATTTGTTATTGTTATTTCTGTTTTACTCCTTTAACAGAGCTTAATACCTGTATTAATATAAATTCAAGCACACGAGATGCATGTGATGTTTTTACCAATAAAGTAATTTCCATCAATAGGCTATGATGGTATAATACTAGGAAAATTAAAAAGCAGTTGTTTTTGTGCAAGCCCAATATTAGTAACTAACTTTAAACTAGACCTAATTAAGAAAGGATTATTTACTTAGAAAGCATTAAAAAAAAGTTTGGCTTTTTCTGTCACAACAGACCAAAGTTCTTGATTTTTACAGTATATTTATGTAAACAAAACCAGAGCCAAAATAACATTTTCCTTCCTGTTGGTATCCCTGATGCATGCCATCTCTTCAAGCAAGCTATCATTTTTCAATGAAGGAAAAATGGTAACTATTTAGCACTATTTCGCAGAAATACAGGCTGCTTTTTTAGAGGAACAAAATTATTGAGATAAAAACATAATAAATGATGATTCAAGCTCACGATTAAAACCATAGCTAACTACTTGAATATCTTGATCCAAGATTCATACTATTTAAAGAGCTGTGGTTACTTCCAGCTGACTGTGATTGTGTATGAAAATAGCTCCTACAGCAATCAAGAGGTTGAAATAAAAAAGTTCTACAATTAAGAGTTCTGAAATATAATGTATGCTGTGTACAATCTGTTCTACAAAATTCTTAATCCTAAGAATACAGTTTGCTTTTAAATAAAAATCTTATCATAAAATCTTATTTCCCTGTGTGACTAGGAACTTTTTTCTAACCTACAATGTAAACTGTTTCAGGTTAGGGTATGTTTGCACTCACTTAAAGACCCACCATGTACCTCCTTCTCCTCTTTTTTCTGTATAACAGATTCATCTCACTTCATATGTATCTTCTCCAGTGAACCTAAGCAGCTTTTAAAAATTATGGAATATAAAAAGCAAATAAATTTCAAAATTTGAAATCCATTTAAATGGCACTTGTAGGAAATATATGGCTTAAGGGGCTTAAACAAGGGAGGGATGATGAAAGAAAGCAGTAAAAGTGTAAATTGGTTTTGTCGGTTTCTCAGTTTACCAGCAAGATTCCAAACTTTTTAATTTTTCTAAATTCCTCATCAACAGTTCATGTTGTGAACCTGTCCCCTGGAAAAAGGGAAGTAATTCTGAAGCCCATTCAGTTTATTTCCTCCCATCATCTCTCCTCTCCGGCAGGTTATAATCTAGCATTGTTAAACTTTAGCATCCCTTCTGTATGTTTTCATACAGCGCACAAAGCATTCTGTCTCAAAGGCTGTATTCTCATGAAAAAGAAAGGTAAAAGTACATGCTGAGAGTTTCACCTTTGCAGTTTTCCCTATTGACCACACACTTCAGTCTACCTTTGCAGCATGGCCATATCCCAGCTTCTCTTTTACTGGTTCAGTTTTGCTGTGTTACTTTCTGCTTAGGCAAATTGTAGTCATCAGGTTCTGCAGTTGCAAAATTGAAGAATAGATCTGTTTGCACTCACACTTCAAGAAGATATCAAACACTCAATGAAAATTTGCTAGAGGCAATTTTTTGGGATTAGCCTTCAAAATCACCTGTCTATAGCAAACTCTAATTACAATGCTCAGGGCAGCATGCTAATAATTAGCTTTGAAGACCAACCTGCTTTAAGTTCTTAAAATGGTTTCCCACATTGAAGAGCCAGAAAGGCAGGTGCAGAGTAAAAATTTACTATAAATGCATTTGAATGAACATTAGGTTTTATATAGGCCAATACGCCTGCCAAATCTGTGCCTGAGAAACTCTAATACCTTACCTGTCAGATCAAGACAGAGTTTTCCCGAGACTACATTTGGCCAACAATTCAGTCTGTCCCTTTACCTGAACTTCCATCTGTCTGAATAAAGAGAGAAAGTAACAACTTCTCTGCCTCTGAGGCTTGTTCCATGGCACCTAACTCTCACACAGAAGGCTTCTGGGAAGAAAACATGATCCTGAAAACTCCCCTGTAATGCAAAGCTTTAGGTCACCTGAACTGTTTTCAGTTGATTTAGAATACTATGCTAAAAAAAGTGAGCCCAGGTATGGTTTCTGAGAGGTGAATGCATTATAAACTACTGGTTCAGCACTCCTACACTGATAAATTTTAATCGGGAATGCAGGTGTTGTTGTTTGATTAGTCAAATGAAAGAGGATTAATGACTACTTGGGAATCCTAACCCACTCTTTTTTCTGCCTTATTCTAATAACAGAACATTTCACAGGCATTACAGTGTCTAGCTAGAGTCCTTAGTTGTGTCCCAGCATCATAAACTTTTTGAAGTTTGTATTTATTAAAAGCATACCAGCTCTTCTTTTTCTGTACAGTTTCAATTCTACTGTTAGCAAAGCTAAGACTGCAAAGCATTAACGTTTTGTCTATGTGCACATTGCATATAAAATGTAAGATGAAGTATCATCTCATCATTCAAATAAAGCTATAAACCCAATTATTATGTTTAATACTCTGCTTATAAAGAGAAAATAAATTGAATAGAAAAAACTTGATTCATACAAAAATTTAAAAGCTGCATCTGTTTAACAGAAACGCTTTGCATTCAACACTTGTTAAAATCAGCGGGAACTTCAGATATTCAGCCCATCTGAACCTCTGGCCCTGAGAACATTGAATGGGGTTATATTAATTATTTATTGTACTTTTATAACACATACTGTTGTTTACAGGGACACAAAATCTTATGGAATTATTTTTATTTACTATATTCTTCTGAATTGTGTAGCAAGGTTAGAGTACCTGTCCAATTCATTTGTATTCCCCAAATTAATGAAGGAATAAATAATTTTTCAAGGGAAAATAAACTCAAACTTCGAAGTAAAAAAGGAGAGGTGAGTGGAAAGAAGGAAAGCACCTGGATTTCTGCTTTGTTAGATGTTTGCTGTGGAAACAATCTGCTCAAATTTAACAAGAGTTGACATCATCAAGAACATTCCCTGCCATCATTTCACAACTAGCTGTTCTTCGCTGATTTTTCTTTTTTTAAAGTATTGAGTTAAAATTTATATGCAAAGAAAAATTAAAAAAAAAAGGAAAAGCTTCTAAGAAATTATAAAGAAAGTAGAAAAATCCTCAAAATTGAAATACTGAGAAGCTGTAATTGGGCTGTGGAGATACCCTATTATCTATGCTGCCTTTTTTTTTTTTTTCTTTTTTTGTTTAATTTCTGAATGGCAAGTTTCAGTTCTGTTGAATGTCAGCCAAAAATCCAAGGTGGTATAAAACATTTAAAAAACATTACTTTTTAACAATGCCAAGAAACAGAATGGTACCTTTTTAATAGCCATATGTCATAAAGACTATTTTTATTTAGGAAAATCTATTTTAATTTAAACATCATAAGCCCATGAGCTATAACAAACAATATTTTTTACCATATGCTATGAATTATTGCAAAGAAAACTGTTACTTCTCCTCCTCCCTCCTTAGAAGCCTGAATATACATGTGTGTTTATGCATGTGTGTCTGTTTACGGTGAAGGAAGGAAACCACTAAACTCCATTAGTTAATGTAATGGCAAAATACCAAAAAGGAGGTCTTCCCTTGGGGTTGCTTTTTATCCCATATCTTTCACTAGTCCATTTTCCATATAATCCCCTTCTTGCAACAGTTCTCCACAGAAAGCTGCTAGTGGTAACAACCATCAACCCAGATGATGTGGAAAGTTGCTATAATTTCTTTCATCTGCTGTTTTCCTGAATTCATGCGCTGTATGGTTTGGAGGAAAGTTCCCTTTAACCAGGTGCCAAGAAGTGGAAATGTGTGCATGCATTTGTGAGCACTTACCTGCTTGGTACTGGAAGGAGAATTACAGACTCTTCCTCTAAAATCTATAAGCGGCATCACTAAGAATGAGTTTTGAAGACCGATTTTTCTTCTGCATCTTTTCCAGTGCAGAACATCAATGAAACAAATGTACACATGGGGCTCTGTTAGTTTTTAATTTTTTTTATTTAATTATTTATTAAAGTTTGTGAATAGATAGCTATCAATAATGAAATTGTTTTTTAATTTCTTAGGGTTTTAAATTTTTTTTTTAATATAACATTTAGAAGTTTGGGGGCTGATTTAATGGTTACTTCAGGTGCTTATAACCATGATACTTTACAAGACTTCAGTTTTAAATTGCAGATGGCAAACATTGCTCACATTGGACTGCCCTGTGAGCTGCAAAGGATCACAATGAAATAAAAAGGATTTTAAAAAATTAAGGCTTTTCCATAACTGCTAAACATAAAGGAAACCTGTCATATGCTCACCAACATTTTACTTAAAGCAAACAGAAAACCAGCCTATGCTTAAGATGGAATTTCCTTATTTAAAGAGGTTTTACAAATAAATTAGCCTAGCCCTTGAAATAGTAAAAATCATATATGCAACCAAACTCATCACGCAATTTAGAGAAGTCTGAGAGGAAACAGTGTAATTTGCCTTAAAGCGAACAAAGTTTTTAATAAACCAGTAACAAAAGGCAGTATAGCTATTCATCTGCTGTTTTACAGAATTCAACTAAAAATCACATCTAGTTCTATGTTCAGAATTGGGATATAGGCTAAACCGAGAGTCTTATACTAGCAAAATTACGTCTTCTGTAAAAATAAAAGACCAACAAAGCCCCAAAGCTTTATATTCCTAATTAACTTTGCTTCACAGCATAACACTAAAGAATATGGGAAACAAAGCAGAATGCATAGCTAAGAACCTATTTATCTGTCCTTAAAATTTTCTTAGACTCCTACTTAAAGCAGGAAACTTTTAGGAAGAAGAGTACTTAAAAGCATGAAGTCCTCCTCACCCTTATCACCAACTCAGTCTGTGGCTTGAAACAGTTCATGAAATGCTGTTTTCTAGAAAATGTAGATATGTACCTGGCTCATTGGTAGCTCCTATGAGCTGGAACCATGCACCTGCAGCGCAAAGATGTCTTCTCCAATACAGCTCCTCATACAATCGTCGCGAACAGGGGACATGCCTGTGGTGTGCCACAGCACTGGGGTGAACCAGCTGTATGGCTGTGGGACCAGACGAACCCCAACTTCCCAGCAGCAGCTGAGTCTCACAGCCGTTCCCCAAACAGGCATTGTACTTGCCACAAGCAGACCACTATCATCTAACCCACCAAACTTGGCATAACTTGGTACAAGACTTGTCTGGTAAAAGTATTGTTATGTTAGAAGAAAGTTGTGAAGTTCAGCAAGTTTTGTATGAATTCTTGTGACTTATTTATCTTTCTGTTACATACTGTCTTTTACTTACAAATTTCTAAAAACTACTGTTCCTTTCAAAATATTCTGCACTTTATTTTTTGAGAACACCTTGGCCTCTAAATCTTTGTAGGTACTGAACATTAGCAGATGCTATTTGCAGGATTTACCCAGTTAAATACTCATGGTATTTAAAAGACAAAGAAAATTGCAACATATACTGTGTAAAAAAATAAACAGTTAGGATCATCTAGCTAGAATTTTAATTCATGACATCTAAATATGGCCATGAGCAGATTCAGACAGATGCTATCTGTGAAAACTTCAATTTTGCTATTACTTGTATTGATGGTTTCTACTGCAATACACATTTTTATTGCTGTGGATCTAAATAAGTAATACCAAATGAGTCAAACCCTAACCACATTCCTAAGTAAAATGGACCAAACTGCAAATCCTTCCTCTGTATTTGGCTCTTAGTGAACTTCTGATCAGGGACCATGTACAGAATTCCAGAAGGACTGAAGTCCGGTCCTTTCCAAGGTAAGTACTAGCTCTCGTAACACTCTGCAAGGACAAACGCAACGGCTCCAGGTTCTGCTCATAACGGTCCCATATGTTAGGCTATTCAGAGGGATATCTGTTTTGGGGTAAATGGAAGTTCAAAGGTAAAATTGTTGTTCTTACTATTAGTTTCTGCAGCATGCAAAAACATTAAGCATATTAGCAAGGATATCTTCCTAATCTCTCTCTCTCTGTATCCAGTTTGGTACTGTTTACATGAAACTCTTTGGAATTATTATTAAACATAAACTAAACCTGCTCCTCTAAACCAAACATCTTTGAACTTCAGTCAGTCCCCCTCAAACAAATAAGCTGTTTTGAAAATTATTTCCAGGGCGATACCTGTTGCCATAGAGATGACATTAAGTGAAAAGGACAAAAAATATAGAGGGTGATAAACTGCATGGTTGGATGACACACTTGACTTCCAAGTCTGTGTTCAAATGAGGCATACATGCCAAGATTTTTTATGAAAGACAAAATTAAAATGTATCACTATCAAGCTGTAACTGACAAGGTATTGTGTGGTGGCTGTTAACATAATGCTCCATATATTTATTGTTTGTCATTTTTCTGGCCCTGATAAAGGTCTTTTAGAGCTGTAAATCATACCATTAAATCTGCCACTAGAAACAGAGGCTGTTTGGAGAATAAAAAGAAAAGAAAACATGGAACTTGAATCGCTACTTACAGGTTTCTGCTTCATGACAGACCTTAACTATCACATCAGAGATGACATTTATTCTTTGAATTTGGCACATTTTCAAAAATCAGACTGTTGGCTTATGACCTAACTTGAGGAAAAAATTCTCTTGAAGATTGGGCTGTTTACCATGGCAATGTATTGTACAAACACAATATACAATTAAGTACATATGGCTTAAGACAATATGAAGTAATTCACAGGTTTAAAAATATTGATTCACTCACAACAGACATTCCTATTTACAAAATCAGCCCTCTCTCTACATTTTGTTTAAGAAGGGGCTAGCATATTATTGTGGTCTTGATTGGTATTAGTTGTAATAAAATGCAGTAAAGCATCTGCTTAGGTTCTTGCATGAATACTTTGATCAACACCTTCCAAACACAGGCTTAGAGACACCTAAAACTGACAACTGACAGGAACAATACAAAATGGTACAAAACTTGACAGGCATCTAATGGGAAAAATATGATATATGGTTCAGGGAGGAGAATACCTTCTCAATACTGTTAATATGGAAACTGTTCTACTAATCCAGATCCCAACACAGGTGGCAATCCATATGACCTAGATGCAACATCCTGTCTCAACACTGGCCTGTAGCAAATTATAGAAGTAACAAAATGACAGCAGAAAACCCCCATATCAAACAATACAAGCACAAAGTGATCTTTCACCTTCAAGAAAGATAAACACTGTACAGATTCTTAGAACCAGTCAGGGTAACTCTTTAAGACATGCTTCAGAATGTGGGACTAACAAAAGAGACTATCTACAACATCAGCCAATTAAATGGCAATTTTGTCTATACAGGACTTCAGTTAAACTAAAAACTGAAATATTATTGGACTTTGCACAACTGTATTTGATAGAAGGCACATCAGATGAAAAGCAGACCTGGCAAATAGCCAGAGACCATTCAAGTCCCTGGTATAAGCAATAGTATCGAAAAGATGGCAACGTTTATAACCAGCTAACCAAAGGAGACAATTTTGCAGACAGGAGACAATTAGGAGTCCTCTTATACATTAGCAAGATGTTGCACATCTTGTGCACACCCAAAACTGCACCTTTTAAAAACACATACCTTTTAAAATCCTTGCTAAGATTACTCGTTTTCACTCTATCGCATTAAAATTTCATAACTTATTTCATGCAATTTGAAAGAAAAGTACGTGATGTAAATGCAATGCATAGAGCAAGACGACAGAGAAGCACAAGTCAAAGATGGAGCATAGTGTCTGGGTATAATGCACACTTCATATTAACTAGAAACAAAATATATAATCAATTAATGTAATTCTGCCTGTAGCTCATTCTGAGAGCTCCACAGAAAGTTACTTCCAGAATCCCAGTTTTACTCTTGCTGAAAACAAAGTTGGTAGCCAACACAATGTCAGTTATGCATTATTTAACTAAGATGATGCCTTTGATATTGTACATACTGCCAAACCGCTGCACAGGCGATAACAAGACCTGCTGCATGCGTAGAAGGATAGACAGCTGTGCACTTAGTAATCGGAAACTTTTTGAACCTCTGACTATAACTAGGTACCCTTTATGGCCTACTTTTATTAATGAAACTTCATAATATAATTTTTAATTTGATTTGTCAGTTAAAATTAAACAAATAAACAGCCTACTGCAGCAAGAAAACACCTGATTTTATCCCCCTTGTGAATCAATGACCTTCAGTGAATAAGCAGAAATGTAAGAAGGTGTAGATTACATAATTTAGAGTATCTCAGGTTCATTTGTTTGCACATAAAATTGAATGTTCATATTTCATTCAAAATTCTCTTTAGAGATTACAATTTTCTTCATAGTACAATATTCAATAGTTTTCAATGAATTGGTGAAATATGATCACTCAATCACCTGCATTTACTTTACTTTCCCAGGCTAATAGAAAGGTCCTTTTTTTCTGTTAGTCCTTAAAATTCTTCTGGAATATAATCCTAGAGTCAGCTTAAGTGTAATTAATACTAAGTTTTTATTTTAAACACAAACAATGAGGGAAAACCACAGCTATTAAACCATTTCTGCTGGTCTTTGTATGTATCAGGTATTTTTCCCAGAATTATTTTCCCATTTTAGCAAAGAAAAAGCATTACAGTTTATTGCAAAATTAAGATACATGCGAGAGCTGTGCCTAGCACAGTGTGAAGGGAAATATATTACTAAAAATATATGTCAAATCTCTGAGGAAATCTAATTTACATGGAAGATTACAAAATTTAACAATAAATGTACCTAAAGAAAGGTACATTGCAACAACTGCATCTCAGCAGTGACACATAAACACCATGAAGAGTCTGTCATGTCATTATCTAGCCATTTATTCTAAACATTATCATAATGTTTATTCTATAAAACAGTAGGTACTTCACAGTAATTTATCACTAAAATTAAGAAAGGGACTGAACTAGTCAAAGGTAAAATCTCTTAAAAACACAAAGCCTAGAGAGCAGAAACCGTCACTTTTAGGAAACAGAGTTTCCCTCACTCACTTGTTAGGGGTGACACTGATACTACCTACATTCTGTTACCTTTATACATTTTAAAATCCGATATAGCTGAAAGATACACTGGAAGATTTTAACATTAGTGACATGCACATTTACTTCAAGAAGTTGATAATCACTAACCAATGATATAAAGGAAAAAAATGAAAATGATCACTGGAATTAAACAATCCTGACCCAGATGTGTCATCCAGCTAGTTTGCTAACAAATATCTTCCTACCACGTAACTACAGAGAGAAGCTACATAGTTATTTACTGTTTTAAGACCAATGCTAGTGTGAGCAAAATTCAGTTCTCAAATAGTCTGGGTAAAACATCTATGTACCTCCTGCGGTCCACTTAAATTCTCATCCTGAAATAAATTACTGCAAATGAAATTAATTTTAACCAAACTTTTAAACAACATATAAAAGTAATAATAATTAAAATTGTAAATAAGCTTCCTTTGCTGTAGATCTGAAAGAGGCCAGTAATTCTAAAACAGCTTCTGAAATCTCACCTCTTTTGTAGTCTAATTGGCAACATCAGTAAATTGCTGGGTGAGTGCTTTAAAAGGATGCAGAACAGGAATAGAAATACAGCTTTATGGGAAGTGAGGTGTGAGGCCATTAAATACATTCACTACATCAGAATGTTTTTAATCCTACTGACCAATTAAGTAAAAGGCATCTTGGAGCAAGTAAATATAATAGTCCTGTTCCTGACTGTAATAACAGATATGGACAATGCGATAAAATGTGAACATTAATTGATAAATAACTTGATGAAAATATTTATTCAGTGACAATTCTTGAATGTTTCTCCAAATCACATTAGAGGAAAGAAGAAGAATGAGTAGACCAGTGCAAAACAGAGCAATCTGAATAATAAGCTTTAAAATCCCAGTCAAACCAAATTAGAAGATTTATTTCAAGGAAAACTACATTGTTAACTTTACTGCCTCTTTATGAACAAAAGTATTCTCTACTTTGGATACTGTGTAACCTTATTTCCTACTAAAACCATATATTACACTAACTTAGGCTCTTTATTTAAATCTCAGAAACTCCAGAGCTTGCCTACAATTGATGCCATACACTGGGTCTATCAAAATCACTGCAAGCATGTTTAGCTTGGTTGAAATAGCTACCTTGTTTATGCCCACTTTAAAGAGCATTTCTTGCCACTAATTAAACTTCCTACAGTATTTCTAAGTTCCTAATTTAACTATGTGAATTAATTACATCTCAGCTCTACTCCCAAATTCCTTTAATACCACTTCCTCTCCCTTCAGTTGCTCCGCATGGAAGAAGAAAGAATATGTACTTGCCTTTATAGAGCAGTCTGAGATCTATTAAAAGAAAACACTACATAAGAGCTCCTTATATTCAGAAATAAAAAAATCAGCTTTAGTGATAAAATAAAATGCTTGGTAAGTAAGGTTCAGACATTTGTGGTAGCTTTAAAAAAAAAACAGAAACAGCAAAACAGCACATTTGCGATATGTAAACATCAAATTCAGAGGATAAATGAAGCGTAACAAGCTTCCAAAGATGCTTATGGAATAAAGACTAGGCCTAGTTTACATAATATCAACTGCCTAGCTAGTTTGTTTTTAAAATGAGAATTAACTCAGGAATTTAACTAAACAAACAGCAAGGGATCCCCTTCAGAAATGAACTATGAAATAATTCTGTTTCCGTTGTGCAGTAATCTAAAACTGGTTACTGTGTTATTGATCAGCATGAGACATGCTTGGATAAACCAGAGATGGCTCAATGTCAAGCACCAAGTCTGATAGCTCCAAACTTTGTGATACTAAACTGGTATGGGCAAAAAATTTAACTTTAAACTTTTAACCTCAGCACACCAGTGGTCAGTGTTCTGGCTCTGCTATTTGATAGCTATTTGTAGAAGTGAATAAATATTTATTGTCCTATGTATACATGGAACATATACTGGTGACTTACAGCCTTAAACTAGAAATTGATCACATATGCTGCTAATTGAATTTGTAGTTGTTATTATTAATACAGGTCATCTTAATAATGAAAAACATTAATTTGAAATTATACATGAACATTAAGTGTATTGCTTTTAGGGTTTAGGCATTTAAACAAAACATTTCTCCAAAATTGATTGAATGAATAGTCCCTGATTAACTCAGGTTAAATTATAATTAATGTTGCCTAGGTATAAGGAGCATCTTCTTAAACTCTTCATCTAAAGGACAGGAAGCAATAGAGATATGTAGGAAAATCTGAGAGAAAATAAAACAAAAGGAAAGTTAATTCATTGCTTTCTATTACCATTTTTTTGTGCTTTCTCTACTGGAATTAGAGTGTGCTAAAGGTTTACTACTTTTTGAGCTACTCCAATAACAGTGATTTTTTTTTTAACCTCTTTCTTCATTGAACGACTATCAGAACTACTAGCCTGTGGTTTGAGGAACAATATGACAGTTGGTCCAAAGTGGCCCAAGAGAATGGCCTAAAGCAGTAGAAAAGCAGGCTGCTTAGAGCAGCCTTCCTCTTCTAAAGATTTTAAACACTGATGACTGTAGAATACTGAGCAGATACCACCTCTGTTCTTAGCTAGTATAAACCCAACTTGAAATAGGACATGCAAGAGGCTAAAATAAGTAACTTATTTTTATAGTGTAAATGACACGCAGCTGTCCTGATTCTCATATAAGTGAATTTTAACAACAAAATCATCATTTGCACTGATGATCAGATATGACACAACTATAATGAAGTATAATTTTTCAATTTATACAGTATTTCATGCAAGATCTGGTATACATTTATAAATATGAAAAAATTTTAACCTATTTCCTATTAACCTATTTTAACCTATTTTAACCTATTTTTAACCTATATTCCCATGGAAGTTTAATAGAGCTATTCATTTTGTAAAAACCTTTCAGAATTTGTAGTATAGATGGAACTGCAGACAAGGTACCAGAGAAAACTAATTTTTACACTTGTAAAAACCAGATTGATGCAAATTTCAATATTATAATGATAGAAGAAGTGGCTATTCATTTCCTGTTCAGTTTCTTTAATTATCACATTTTGTAAAAAAGACCAGTTTTGTCTGAAAATTATAAAGTATCTGTAGTACAGAAAATAATATTCTGGCAGATCCTTAGTAATGGTCCTGTAGGTGGTCCACAATAATTTTCCAATTATTCCAGTGAGGAATCTGAATTTGAAAGCAAGGGAATATGCTCCTAAATTTTATCAGAATTTGAAAATTTTAGGATACCTTGGAAAGTAACAGTTAATATATCTGTAGTCAAATGTGAGCCAAGTGTTATGCAAACCACTGTAAATAGCTCTCTTCTTGTAATTCAAGAGCTAGATAGTATGAAAAAAAAAAAGGTGGTTAGAGAAGGGAAAAACTCAGGGCTGTCTTGAGAATATTTTCTCTCTGTTTGCATCAAAGCATTACATCAGCTTTCTCAGAGATCCATGGCAGCAGAGAAAGATCATAAACATACATTAGTCTAAGTAGCCTAGGTATTTAAAAGAATACACTTATTCACAGAGCACACACCTTGAGGTACAAAGAAAGGAATAAGGAAGGTAGCTAGAAACCAAAATTGAAAATATTCTGTGTATGAGAGCTTTGAAAATAACATCATCTTTGTTTATGATGCCATTGACTTCTTAAAGCTAGCAGAATGGAAACAATTTGCCATGACTTACAGAATTAGAGGTAGATACTTACATGTATTACCCACCCCTAAAAACTGGCTTCTTTGCTATTGCTATTAATGTATAAATACAAAAAGAACATGTGTATAGCTATATACATATAACTGAAGATGAATGCATTCTCTTGAACTAGAAAAGAAGAATACATATTAATATATCTATATATTAATTTTACTTAGTTCACATTGACTGGAAGATGTCAAATAAAATGTTAAGTCAGTACAATTATTTTATTTTATTTTATTTTATTTTATTTTATTTTATTTTATTTTATTTTATTT
>VZTV01104224.1:0-54060 GCA_013400875.1 Anhinga rufa | reverse complement strand
TTTTGTTTGTTTGTTTATTTTGTATTATCCTGTATCTTTATTTTGGTTTTCCCCACTTTTCTTTTCTTTGAATGCAGTTAAAAAAATTGCTCTCCTTGGATACATGGGAAAGTGTGGAATTCAGAGAGACTATGTCAGTGACATTGCTCATCTATAGCGGGGAAATTGCTCCAGGTACTTCATTAAACAAAAGACAGCAAGAGAAGTATGACTAATTTTAGATCTTGTCCTTCAGTTTCCTCCACCACAGTTCCACACAGAAATCTAAACTTCTTTATCCAAATTCTTTGCAGATGATGGCCACTATTATAAATGCCTGTATGAAGCACATTCTCATTTTGCTAATTCTGCCTGCAACCTTCAATATTTGCTTTTCATGACTAACCGTGAAGGTTTCTAATGCCTTGCTTTTCTGTTGAATTGGCTATGGCTATGAGAGTTTTTGAAAATTCAGGTTACTTGCATGACAGCATGTTATTTAAAATACATCTGGACAAACAGAACCCCCCTATTTATAAACTGATGTCTGTATTAAAACAAATTTTGGTTCGTAAATCAAAACCTCAGTTACCAGTCTTTCGATTGCTCCAGAGTTTCATGCTCTTCAGACTATGAAACTAATCTTAAAAAGAGGATTGCCCTTCTTGCCCTTTAAGACTACATCCATTTTCTTAAATGGAAAGATGTCAAGTCTGATGCAGAAAGTCCCTAAACCACATTTAGCTGAGAGGCTGGAAGAGTGGCTGGGGGGAGCCTCACTGAATGCTTGCCCTTTTCCATGCTCTTCTCTAAGCAGCTGCTGCAAATGATACTTGCCCAGATGGAGCTCTTGCTGGGCGCGGTATGGCTGTCCTTGCCATCTGAGCAGGAGTTTCTTGACTAGGTCCTTGCCCTGCCTAAGAGCAGACTCATGCAAACTGACATTCCCCTGAGGAGCACAGTGTTTCTCCTTTTGTGGATATATGTAAGAAACCTTAACTCTGGTAAATGCATCCGTCACTGTAAAGCATTGGTTTGTTTTTACATTGTTACTCTCATTCAGTAGCCTCTGTGGGAATATTCAGAAGCCCAANAGAGAGATTTGATTCAGGTTGTCTAGCAGGCTTTTTAAAGAGACAGAAATATGCCTTGACATTGAATACACGGACTGGAAGAGAAAGAAGGAAAAATCTAATCAAGTTTTCTAATGGAGTAAGAATGTTAACAGCAAACTGGCTTCGTCTGTCATACCGTCTTTGGAAAATTTGGATGAGCTGGTATGACTTCACACTTGCTAACAAGAATTCTTAATAGCTCTTTCTGCTGGAGGCTATGCTGATAAGAGGCAAAAAACAAATGTTTGACACACTTTGGAAGGTAATGCAGATGTCTGTAGCATTTTATGAGGTGGACTATTTTTTCTTTTTTCCCACATTTTTAAACACTGTCTAAAAGATAGACACCCTTTAATAAGCAGCACTGATCACTGAGGAGTATACTCTGATAACATACGTGACTATTGTGTTCTTGCGTAGGTATCAGCTATGCCTACCTATACCTTTCCAGCCTGGTGCCAGCATAAAACACGTGAATGATGACTCAGATTTCTGCCCATGGAGCAGCTTGTGGGATCAGTAGAGTTCTCTTCTTGTGGAGCACCACTTGTTTGCAGAGCAGCTGTTCCCATCTTGGAGAAAATGGGCAGCTTTAGTTTCCTCCATCAGCTGCTGTCCCTGTGTTGATGTCTTGGCTAAGGGTTTTGCATAACAGATTTAAAGAAGCCCTGTCCTCAGCAATAGGAAAAGAAGTTATGTAATTTTGGGTAGAAATCTCTATTTTTTTCTGGTGCTTTACATCTATAGATGCAGTAACACTTTAATTCTGTACTTCCCAAATAGGTAGACTGGGACTGCAAAGGATGTTTTGAAGAANTCACTGTAAAGCATTGGTTTGTTTTTACATTGTTACTCTCATTCAGTAGCCTCTGTGGGAATATTCAGAAGCCCAAGCTAGGATTGATGGGAGCTGGACAACATATCTAACAGCTCACCCACAAATCTGCACGCTGCAGAGTGACATCTGTGCAATCTCCTTTTCACTTGCAGCCCCTAAATAGCAGTCAGGCAAATTGGGACCGAATTGCTGCTTCGATCTGGACCCTGGGAGTCTCTCTCAGGGATTTCCTTGATAAAAGTGTGACGAGCATGTGTCTGTAGGAGAGTGGGGAATGCTGGTTAGCTGAACTCCGTGTGAGAGCAGCCACCTGGCCACAGAGGAGACTGAAGCAAACCCAGCTGGTATACAGGAGCTGGGGCAAATACGTTGCAGAGAGAAAGCGCATTTGTGTCCGTAGGAATTGCAGCAGCAAAGCTCGGTCTTTTTCTGCCATGGTGTTCTCCCTGCTCCTTCCCCACATACCATCTTTATTGCAACACTACTTGTCTCCTCAGACCTATCAGCATTACGAAAATGTCTGGAAAACTCTGCTGCAGATACTGGCTCAGCTCTGCCAGCATTGGCAATGCAAAGAGATCATACATAGGGCAAGCCATGGCCCTAGCTCTCTCTGTTAGACATGTTATGAACATAGGTAGTCTGACAGGTTCATAAAAAGGAAAGGGGGAGTGGCAGGTCTCCCCCTCTACTAGAATCAGACAGTAATTGAATTGAATGACATTTACAACAGTGGTGGGAAGCTTTTGAAATACTGCTTTTGTAAATAGACATAGCTGTAAACAGCTTGCTGGTAATAAATCTTGCATTCAGGTGGCCGGGGAACGGTATGGGCACGTGTAAATTGAGTTCACATAACTTGGAGCCAATTGTGGATAAGCTATTTAGCATTGATGTAATGCAATTACTTAAACCCTGCTGTAGGGAACAGTTCATCTGAGAGCGTGGCGCTAATGACAGATGTGACTAAAATCTGTCCACGTTATCAGTTGCTTTTGTCAGTGACTGAAAGCCAGTGACATCAAACAGTAGTGCTGGCAGCTAGCAGAACGTCAGCAAACTCCAGCAGTTTCAACACCTTGTTAAAATTGCATCAGCATTTTATGGTGGTGGTAGGCTTATGCTATGCTTATGATCGTTGTTTGAGGCAAGCAGCTTGATTTCTTGCCCTATTCCCCAGAAAAAAATTATTGTCGTTTTGAAATTTTAGTTGAAAAGATGTGTGTGCTAGTTGTTGGGAGGATATGATGCAGTGATTTGATTACAGCTAAAGGATTTTTTTGATCTTGTACAAACAAAATGTTACTCAGCTAGTGTAGAAATGACTAAATCTGGAAGCTGTTGAAGTAAATATAATGCTGAATAATGAAGATTCCTTACATTTCTTCTGAGTATTCTTTAGACAGGGTTTTCAGAAAAAAATCCTAATGATATTGGAGAGACAAGAGAAAGACTTCTAGGGTATTTTTTTAAATCCTCTTAGAAAACATGTTTATCCATAATAAGTAGTATTCTCAAAACTGCATGTAATCCTAAGGGAGTGTATTTTAAGGCATATGTATTTATTTAACTCGAAGCGTCTCAAAATACATGCAAAACAATGGCAATCAGAGGTTAAATGCGTATTAAGTCATCTTCTGGTGCAGGATCATTTCCTTCCTTTGCTGTGTGCCTGAGTGCCTAATCTGTTCTTCATTTGAGTGACTCAAGCCGTTGAGCTTCCCTGGCTGCTGCTGGAGATTCTTCCTCGAACCTCTTTGCTCTTACTGGAAAATGTTCTTGCTCTTCAAGCTGGAAATCATTTCCTGATCTCCTACAGATCCTAATTTTGTTAGCTCCACTGCTAACACTCCTTCCCTGATCAATTCTTTACTTTCTACAGCCTTTAAACACTTGCAGATAATAGTAACATAGATGCCTGTAACAGTATTAATAACAAAGCACTTTTCATCCAGGGATTTAAAACATCCTACATATATGAAGCTTCCCAGCAGTACTGCAAGCCATTAAAAAGTATTAATGGCTTTATTTCATGGAGGAATAATGTCACACGGAGGAAGATTGTAATGAACTACATAGATTTCACTCCCAGAAGCTTCTTTCTTCTTACCTACTTGGGCTATGTTTTGTTGCTGCTATTTTGGGTGAATAAACGTAGAATAATACTAAGTACAGAGAAAGAGGGCAGGTGATACATGTAGAGTTTGAACATTATATCTGGCAAAAAAAAAAAAGAATTAAAAAAAAACCTCTGGCAGGCATGAAGACAAAAATGGAAGGAATGGGAGGATGAATTCACAGCTTTGTCATATTTTGATGGGGTCAAAATAAATCTGAAAACCAGAACTTGCACCCAGCTTTTTTCCAAAGGATTCACTGAAGTAATGCTGCCCAAGAAATGAGACATAAAGTCTTGCTGTCTCTGAGTCTGAGCTGCAGCATTTCTCCATGAGTTATGACTGCTCATCACTCAGAAAATTGCACCTGCAGGTACTGCTGGAGAGAGACTCTGTATAGCTTTCAGCCCAGGAGGCAGCAATAGGAGTGGCTGTGCTATGGGTATGGCCACTTCTGTGGGGTGTGCAGCACTAATCACTGGGTGTTTTTTTAAATGCTGATTTGAATGTCTACAGCTATCCAGTATGCCCAATAGATAAAATTCTCCTTGCACAGAAAATGGATGTTATTGTTTGGTTTTGGAGAATTTCTGTGTCCTCAGATTATGCCCCACTCTGCTAGTTCCCCAGGAGAAAGTAGAATTCCTTTCTTAAGAGGTTTACACTTCAAACAGGGAAGAAGGTATGGTAGAAAAGACCTACGTTATCTCATTTATACTGGAAAATGGAGGAAGAGAGAGATAGTGCCTGGCTTGTGGGTGTAGATCAGATGTCACAATCTTTAATATTGCATTTCAGCCATGTGCTAGTGGGAATTACTTAAAAATTCCTGTCTCAACAATCAGTTTCGTGCTTAAAGCTCTAGTCTTCTTCACTGTCCAGCACATTCAGTTTTCTCCTCTGGATGCTTTCAACATTTCCCTGTATGCTTTAATGAATAATTCTTGTTAGTCCTTTTTCAGGTCACCGGTATTAGGTATTAAATAGGCCAGGAAAGGAGAGAACTTGCCTCAGCCCACCAATTTCTTCCTTCAAACTCAGTACAGTGTGGTTTATTGCCACACCGCATTTATGCTCCTTCAGTGAGATTTTGGTCTCTGTGGTGATTTTGTGCGCAAAGTGATCTGAATTAATTTTTCTCAACATTTCTGCACAACGCTTTATCAAAAGCTTGCTGAAGACTAGGTATGCTAATGACAAACACATCAAAAATGCATGGCACGTGGAACAAATAACTATTTCAGCCATAAAAATATATTATACATTTTCATTTGGAATATGCAGAATAGAGAAGTGCAAAAATGGGGCTTTCTACCAGATGCTTTTGATAAAGCTATAAACAGCGAAATGCAAATGGACTGTTGTGAATGATTAAAATATAATGCTCCTAATGTTTCAGTAATTAAAAATGCATCCTGTGTTCTTAACAGTAGAGTTATTATACGTTTTCCTAAGTCAGTCAAAGGTCTTTGCTGCATTTCTGACGCATTCCTAAGCAGCAGTGCTTAGCTTCAGTACCCATTTGAATTTAGTATAGACTGAATTAAACACTTGTAAGGTTGATACATGGTTACCAGAAATGTTTATGAAGATTAATATTTTACTGAGCTTTGAAGAAATCTGAAGGCTTGTATAAAAAGAAATTAAAGAAAAGCCTGGTGATTTACTGCAGATTTGATGAGTTGGTCTGTTTGTTTTTTAAGTCTGAATAGTCAGGGGATATAGCTTGTTCTGCTCTTAAATTGGATTGTATCCAACAGTACATCTTGGCTACTGGCTGGATAAATTCAAGTTGATAAATTCCCTGATTCACATTTGAAAAACAAGAGAAAGGTTCCTGGTTATCTGTCCCTCCTTGAGGGACAAGCCTCCCTTGAGCACAAGCTGCTGAGGAGGGCAAAGATGTTGTTTTCAGGTTCCTTCCAGAGCCAGCCAGCCAGCACCAAATGGCAGCTGTGAATTATGAAACTTCAGTTATTCCTTGCCTGCCTGGTGGGTCGTAAGGAATGGAACTGTAGAGCTTTAATGCTGCTTCTCTGGACTTAATTCTAATAAGCACTGGATTTTTTCCTCCCCCATTTTTAGACCCAGATACAGAAGTTTGTCTTCATGCTCTGCGGCTCCTCCAGTCTGTGATTCTGGAGCCAGAAGTATTAGCCAAGTCAGCCGCCGAGATGCGTGATACTTTGCCATTTCAGCGTATCATTGCACTGTCAAAGAGCCGCAATGCGGATCTGCAAGCACTTGCAAAAGAACTACTTGAAGATCTTAAAATACTTGAGTATGAAGCATAGAAGAGCTCTATGACACCAACTGCTTACGTCTTTCCTATATTTTTATGCTGCAAGAGTTGTTGGAGATGGGCTTGACTGAAAAAAAACCTCTGCCTAAGTTCCTCTGACAAAATCCTTTTCGGAAATTAGGTAACCCAACTGAAATAATACTTGGGAAAATGTGTTGGGTTTTAGCTGCCCAAATGTAATGTTAGGTGAGCTGGTAGAGATGGGACAGACTTAATTTCTTTGAATAGGATTTTGTTGATAACGGGTTTTCAAAATGATCCAGGTTATGTTGTCTATTTACCATATATAGGTAGTAAAGTAGCCATCTCATTCATTGATAATATATAGTTTATTGCAGTGGCAAATAAGCCTTTTGCTCCATCCTTAAGAATTATTGTTCTGTGAGGAAAGCTTTGTTGATCTTCATAACTCTTCTGTGTCAGAATGCATCCCAAGTTCCAGTGTTATCGTTGTTATTTCTCACCTCTCTTTTTCTATTCTAATAAAAGAAATTCTGTAGCATGTAATGGATTCTGCTTTCAAAATTCGTATTCAGATTCACTTGAAATGCAAGTCAACCCTGTCTGTGGCTACCAGGCATACTGGAAACTGAGCCATTGTTTTTTCAAAAGCCCTGAAAAAAGGAAATTAATTACTGTTGTCCATGGTACCTAGTTGTGCACTGAAGAGGCTAAAATGAACTGCTTCTCTGTTGTGAGCAGCACTGCATGCCCTCACAACTGTGGGGTGTGTTAGAGCTTCTGTGTACAACTTGCTTACCTCAGTGGTAAATACAAACATTTGTGTGCTTTGTATTGGTAGAATTTACACATTTAAAAAAAAAAAAAATAGCATCAATTTCTGTGATGACGGGAGGTTAGGTGATGCTATTCAAGGGAATAGCAAATGAGAAAGGCAATGCTGTGGCAGCAACTTTTCCATACTAAAGTTATGGTACTTCAGCTGTGAACCCAACCAATTAACAAAATACGATGTGGACTTCTAATCCAAATGTATAGAAAACATGAAGTAAACTTCACAGGATTTAAATATTGTGGTTGGCAGACAGTTTTAGAGGAAGACCATTGTGAAGTGTATAAATTAAGATATAGGTCATCTCCCGTTAGGCTGTTTGCACAATGATGAATGTTCAGGGTTAGAAATGTAATAAATCAGCTTAAAATTACTGGAAGTAATTGGCTTGAATGCTACAAATGGTAGCAGTCTGATTTGGGACTCTTTAAAATGAAGATTAAGATACAGATCTCACATACATGAAAGGGTTGCATGGGGTTCTGCTGTGTCTGATTCAACACTACATTGAACTTGGCAAGTGCAGATTTTTGGAAGGCTTGAAATCTTCTTTAGGCATGCTTTCTTTGGATTTGTTTTCTTATCTTGCTATCCTAGTTAAACCTCCTAGAGTTTAATCCTAAAGGGATCAAAATGATAATTGGTAATTTCCTGGAATATCAACTCATGAAAGTGTTGAATTTTAAGAAACACTAAAGGGCATCCACTTTCCATTTAATTGCTATCTGCTCATGAAGGTCTTTCATCAAACTTTTGGAAGCCAGTAAATAACAGAAAAAGAAGAAAAGTAGTTCTGTGAGCAGAGGAGCTGGTGAAGCCTCATGGCCTGTGGATTTGAGATATTTCTTGAAACTTTCCCAGCCCTTCCCCTTGAAACCAAGTCCACCCAAGGGGCAGCATGGAGTGCACGAGCTGAGGGTGGCACAGATGTGCATGGCCAGGTTAGTAAGCTGTGGCAATGGGCTGGTTAGCTGCCGCCAAGCAGGATGTCCGCCACTCTGCCAGCTTTGCCCTTGTGAAGGTTTCAATTTAGGTCTTTTTTGCTGTTACCCTAGCTGGTCATGGAGCTTGAGGGAGCTTAATTATCTCTGAGAAGTCTTCTCCCTCTGCCAAGTTTGCTGGGACCTGACTGACAGATTCAGTGTTATGAGAGGGACTGGCAATGCAGTTGCACCCCATTTCTATGTGAAATTGGGAGACAAAACACTCAGGACCGTTCATTTTAATTGTGTGTCCACTGGCAAGGTCAGCACTTAAAAGCCATGCTAGAATAGGTGATTCGAGAGACTACAGTTTTTCTGCAGCAAGCTGCTCAGATCTGATGATAAGTATTTGAAAGTCTTCCAGGTGACTTTATTTTCAGGTGTAGCTCACCAGGACTGTTCCTTCAGAATCAGGCCATCAATGATCCACCGACCTTGATAAATTTAGTCTTTTTTTCTGTACTGTTTCATTATGCAAGATTGATAAATATAAAAAAGTCACCCCATCTGTGAAATACACTGTATCTTCAAAAATACCAGACAGCAAAATTATCAGAAGCATCAGAAAGAACTTGTGACAAACAGGCCTCTAGGAAAGTCTTTATGTTTTTCCTAAATTTACTTTGTCTAGGTGTTTGCAATTAATGCTATGGTTTTAATTCCTTATTTGGGTTTATGGAAAAGAAAAAGACAACATTTATGGGGCACTTGTTATCACAGGGAGGCAGATTCATAATACTTTTTGGTTTGGGGGAAAAAAAAGGGTCACTGCAGTCAAATTGTGCTGAAGCAAGGCAAGTGGATAGAAGCCAGAGATAAGCCTGACCCCTTAACATTTCAGAGTGCTTGAAATTTCATCAAGGTTTCTCATACTTAAATATTTCAGTAAAATAAGCTGGACATTACTAGTTGCAGATTGCATTGTGAGCTGTTATATCTTTTTGCTGGTTTTCAGGTTCCTTTATTCCCTAATCCCCCATTTGATGGAGCCAGGGACCAGCCCCCTCCTCTTACTCTTCTACAGGTCTAGGGCTGTGTTGCAATAAGTGGAACCATTTTGCAGTGGGAGTGAAGCCTGCAGCTTTCCTACAAGTGTCTGCTGTATCCCGTGCATGCTGTTGGGCATGTCGTGGTGGGATTCTCCCAGACTCTGGCATCTATTGTAAACAAATTTTCTGTACTCTTCAATCAGCAGCATCAATGCCTTCTTTATTGTTTCTTTCTCCATGCTAAAATTGGTGGGAGTCTCATGGCATCAACTGTAGAGGAAGCTTGAGTGACTTGCTGAGACAAGGTGTCCACTGTTTAGTTTAGGTGGCTAAAATTAGGTAGGATGGATCCTTCCCTTTGGTGTCTATTTTGCAATAATAGATACAGGGCAAGTTTTCAGGTTACCCTACTGTTTGCAGACGGTGTTTTAGAATCTCGTTTGTTGATAAGCTTGAGAAGTCCCTGTTGGGAGGAGAAGAGCATTTAAAGTCTTAATTTGGCTTCATGTGGCTAGTGCCAGAAATTAGGCTGTTGAGTAACTGTGGATCTCCTTCGAGACTCCCTCTCCCCTGAAACACATATTTTTTGACAGTTTATGAATAAAATAAAGTCTCTAAGTAACAGGTGGTGCTCCAAAAACTCAGAGCATGTCAAAGTTTTATTTACAAAGTTGAACAATGGTGATGTACAGAACGCAATATGACACTATACGGTGCTGCTGCAGTTAAAGACTGGTTAACATATGCATTTTAAATCTCTGGTTTTACTTTGCTGTGGAGTTTTGCTTCAGTCTGAAACCGTGGGCCAATAGGAAGCTTTACTGGTTTAAAATCAAGAGTTCAGCGCATGCTTTGGAAAACACTGGCTTTAGGATGTTGCTTTTTCTGGATTCTGTTGAAAAGTTTGGGATTCTTCTGTGTAGCAATTGATTAATTGCATTACTAGCTTGCAGGCGAAAATGCAGTTCACACAGTCAAAGCACTAGTTTCGCTAGCTGTGTTCAAAGTCCGGAGTTACTCTGTCGTTGCCATTTCCTCTGTTGCACAATCTCAAGAGTTTCAGTGAAGAAAATACTGTGAATTTGGTGTTGCTTTGAGATTATCAGTTATTCCAGATTTATACCCATATAATGGAAAGCAAAATCTGACTCTTAGGCCAAGCTGTCTCAAAAGATGACAAATCTGTTTTAAAAATCCTTAGAAGAAAGCACCTGTTTACTTCACAGTGTCAGCTGCACAATTAGAATTGAACTTTACTCCTTTTGGTTTTATATACTGTGTACAGAGCCGCTGAAATGACATCAGTTTGCTGACGCTCCTGCTCCTGGGAAATTCTGGCTTTTCATATTTGATGTTGATGATCAATTACATGCAAAGGAAAAATAAATGAGGGTCGCCTAAATGTATTTCCTGTAACTTAAGAAGTTCAACTATGTAATGGATTGCCCTACCAGTTCTTGTGGTATCTTAGGGTGATGTTTTGCCTGGACTATGACCTGGCTGAAAACAAACAGGAAGACCTCAGTAGAAGAAAGCGTGGCCCAGTCTGAAGGCAGACCTCCCCCAGTGCCCTGTGCTGAGTTGGGGAGCATGGCAGCGTGAGTGGCCTGGCATCTCTGAAGGGGACTGTGAGATATTGGATGAGAACAGCAACCAGCTGCCCAGTTCCTGAGGGAAGCTGGTGTTTGGTTACATGCCAACACTGGCCCGCTCCCAGGAGCTTATGACAAAGGTGGTGAGCTAGAGTTCAAGATACATCACCTGTAATGGTTGTTTAAGGGAGGGAAGTAAGCAGGAGGAAGAATGGGAGAGGGTGGCAATTTGGTCATATGGCCACAAGTGAACCTGCAGATGATTCCATTTCAGCTGGTTGCACCAGTCATTTAGCTGCTCCTTTGGGTTAACATTTGCACTTGTGATACGCGCTGATTAGCACAAACTGGACTTCAGAATTGATAAGATTTTACAAGTCTTGCAAATGTTGTATGATTGGTCTCCTCTACTGCTTCCAGTCCTGCAAGGATGCTAGAGGGGAGGAGAAAGGAGTTTTACTGGGGAATAAGGAACCTCAGTTTCCTCTGTTATCCTTGCACTACAAGTTAAGGGATATGCAAAGCATGGCTGCCCCTTTCCTTCCCTTCATAGCATCTAATGTGCAGCTGCAGCCGATCGTGTCTGTGTTGTTCTGTAGGTAATATTCATTATTTGTGTGCAGGAACTTTTGCAACTGCTAGTTGTTTCTTGCAAATATCTAAGTTACAAGTTACAGCCAATAAAAAGTCATCAGAAAACTCTTGAGGTCATACATATTTTAACTTCTCCAGTGCTTTATGATGACCTTTACAACCTATAACTTGCTCAGTCGGAAACCTTAAAAAGACTTTGACCAAATTATAGTTCCACATGTAATTTATAGGACTATAATTTTTACTGTGGGCGTGACTGCAGTTAAAGCACTTCTGATGCCAGGTGCTCAGTCTTTTTGAATGCATGTGTTTTTAATTTTCTGTGCTGTTGGGCTGCAGTCATTAAGAGGCAGCAATCACTGAGGGCAAGGCTGGTGTGGGCCTTGGCAAGGGCTGGGGAAGGGCAAGATGTTGTGCGACCTGGGTGGTTCTGCCAGGTGGATGGGGAAGGTCAGGTCCAACTGAGCTACATAAGTGGCTTTCATGCCACCTGGGTCTTGCTTTGAACTGAGGCAGGTGAATGGGTTGGGTGTTAGGAAAGCAAGTGAGCTGTTTGAAGCTCTCTGCAGAGAGATAAGTGCCTCCTTTCTTCTGTAGCTGTATTGCCACCGGGGTCAAATAAAGTGCAGCAGTCACCCTGTATTAGCAGAAAACAGAAAATGGAGAATGTAGAAGGAAAAGCCCAGTTCTTGGGTCTGCGCCCCTTTCTCCTGAGCAGGATCCGTGGTGCCCAGAAGCAATTTCAAGGGTACTTTGGCTTAGCCATGGCAAGTGTGAAAGGTGATCAATGCAACCAGCCCCTTGCTGCTTGCCAGCGTACTGCAGCTTTACCAGAAGACTTGCTCCTGTGGTTCCTGGCATTTTACAGCTGTTGCAGGGCTCACTGGGGCCTTCAGTACACAACAAGGACAGGTCTTAGGAGGGTTTTTGCCGTTTTCTCAGCCTGTGGGTTTCTGGGGGCTGCTGGCGTGGGGAAGAGGGTGGTGGGCATTCAAAGCCCAAGGAAAGTCAGGGCTTCCTGCTAGGGGAAGTCCTCCGAGTCGCTGTGATGGGAGTCTGGACCTGTGTCAGTACTCCTAGGCATGTGTCGGAACATCTAATTAGAGGTTGAAGATCTATGAGGTGATGCCATGATGATGGCAAGGAAAGAGAAACGAGGGTGATGGGTCTTCAGGCTGGTCTAAGCGGGGGGAGCAAAGCACTGGGGGGCTGAGGGCAGGGAGGCCTGGGGCCCTGCGAGGTGGTGGAGCTCCCAGTGGGGCTTCACTGGCCTGGCACGAGGGGTGCAGCAGACGGGGAAGAGACTGATTTTGCGTGGGTGGGTGGGGGGTGCAAAGCAGCTTCTGCCAGAAGGGTTTCCACAGGGCCAACTGCAGCGGGCCAGGAAGGAGCTGTGGTGTGGCAACAGAGAGCTAGCATGCGTGGTTCCATGAGCCCATCGGGCCTCGCTCTGTCTCTGTCTGCCTCCTCAGCCGCTTTTAAACATGGTCAACAGCACCCCGGGGCTGGGCTAAGTGGGTGTCAGCTGGCTTTGGTGAACCGAGGGCAGCTCCTCCATGCTCGTCTGCACCGCTGTTGATGGCACTGAGAGGAAACATCAGGGAGGTTTTCTTACAAAAGGACCACTTCAGCGTGGGTGAGCTGCTGAAGCTTTTCAAGCCAAGTGTCCCTTGTCTCCACAGTATGAATGGCCATGAAAGAGAGTTAAGACGAGCCCTAATTGGCCCAGCAGAGTCCCGGGAAGCCCGCAGTTGGCAGTCAGGCACCCCTGCCACCATGCCAGGCTGTGGCTAGGCCCCACTGCTTGAAAGCGGGCTGGGCGCCAGCGATAAGAGGGAGCTAAGTCTCCGAGGAGGCGACAGGCAGGGCAGGGCAGAGCAGCTGAGCAGGGTGGGGGCGGACATGCCTAGGCTTTGAGCAATGCTCCAGGATCTTCTCCCGGCAGCAGGGCAGGCTTTTGTCCACCCACATGGGGAGCACTGGTGCATGCGATCCTGAATGAGCTTCCTGAGCTGCCTTACTTTGGGGGGCGGGTGGCTGAGAGCACCGGCGCCTTGCCTGTGCCAGAAAGTGGCGCTAGCATTATGTGTGATGCCTTTTCTGAGTAACGAACCTGGGGCGAAGGAGAGGGTGGCCACCCTGAAGGGCAGACAGACACTGTAAACGAAAACTCTCCAGCCACTCCCAGCAGACCTTGCTGGCACTGGAGATGTGAAGGCAGAGCTGCTCACAGGGAAAACGGGACTTCTGGGGGATCTATAATGCATAATGGGCCCATAGTCAGAACACCCGTGTGGCAGGTGGGGAGGTGGGCAGGTGATTACCTCTGTTTCGCCTGTGAAGGCTTGCTGTAGTGCTTGCAAGATCCCCAGCATGCACATACAGAAATACACCTGCTCTTGTGACTGTTTTTTGCATTTCACAGGTTGGCTGGGTGCAGCTGTGTTTTGGAAAATACAGTGGACACTTCAGCCTGTGCCTGACACAAAGAAGCGCAGAGCTCTCCATGCACTCGGAAATTGTTCAGCAGCAAGAAGCTACCAATAGCGATTGCTGCTCTTCCCAGACATATCCTTTCTCCTCCTTTTATTCCAGTAACCGTTTATTCCTGCAGAGTGATTTTCATGAACATCATTACTTCCCTGTTGCGGCAAAAGCTTAATCTCTCTGAAACAAGAGCAGCTGAGTAGGAGTGAGTCACCCTCGTTCCAGTAAGGAAGCCCCTTCAGGAAGCCTCTGTAGCAATGATGTCCTGTGCAGCCCCGATCCGCCGCTGAGCTATTCAGCTTTAACAATGCTGACAGCATGTAATACTGCCCCGGAAACCTTCAGAGATTTCTTGTCAGACATAGCCAGTGTCTCCAGTGCCCAGGCAGCTAATCTAGCAGCAGACAGATCTCGGCTAAGGAAGCCAAGGGAAAGGAGGTACCCTCTTGGTTGTAAATGGCAAGGGACCAAAAGGTGCAGGAGTAATTTCATGAGCACCAATGGCAACCTGGAACACAGTCAGAAAAAAAGAGACTACCTCTGGGGATCTTAAAGTCAGATGAGAAGCTGAGCTGCTAAAAACAGTAGCGCTGCTGTAACTGGCCTAGGGAGAGGCGAAGCTTCAAGGGCAGATTACGAGCATGAGAGCACAGTGAAACTGATGTGGAAGCTGCCACAGAGGAGGCAGCTTTTGAGTGATGTACTGAGCCTGTAATGGAAAGCGCTTGGTATCCCACAAGCCTTTGGCCCTGGAATGGTACACATTTTTCAGGATGGAGAAAGGGAGAAAGTGCATTTGCCATTAATTTTTAATTATAATGGAGTGTTCTGTAGTGATAGGTAGTTTCTACTGTATAGGCTATCTACAGCAGGGGGTGGCCCACTGGCAACCTTCTCATTGATAAGGCTGTCACAAGAGCACAGAGGACAGGACTGGAAAATGTTTCTAAGGCACTGCTATAATGCCACAAAAAATGAAACATTACTACAGGAACTGAACATTTCCACTGAAGTGCTCTGCTGCTACTAAATTATAGTTTCTTAGACCTGCATTTCAGTTTCTTTGAGCATAAGAAGACCGTACAGCTTGTGTTCCACTGGTGGCCAGGAGATATTGTCTCCATGGCTCCTGCTGGGGCTTGAGATGCAGCCCTCCAGGACCAGGTAGGGCATAGCTGCTGGGGTGCTCATCTGGGACTCAGGGGACAGAGACTTGGTTCCCTGTGCAGTCACAGGCCTCCTGTGTGCCCGGGTAAGCCACATGGACTGAATTTGCCGAGAGGCTGAGCTTCTTCTGGAGCGTTCCTGATTTCAGAGGGAGTATGCTGGAGGGTTCAGTCCTCCAAATTAGATTTCTGCTTTGGTTCTCTTTGCATGTAACTCCCCTCCTTTCTGCCTTAGTCTGACCACTTTTATTTGGGTTGCAAAAGACTTCAGGATAAGTATCTAAAGTGTCTGGCAGACACAAAGGGGCTGTCATCTCACTTGGCTAATACTGCAGTCCAAGTAACAGGTGGTGGAGGGAAGGAGAAGAGGGAGCCTGAGGTATTGAGGATACCCAGGCTACTGCTCCCAGCCTCCATCTGGCTCCTGGCTCGGTTGCATAGCTGTGACATGGCCTCTCTGCCAAGCTGATAAGTCGACCCATGGGTAATGAGTGAGACCCATGCAAGCTGCTAAGAGGAGCTCTCTGCAAAGTACTATGAGTCCTTTTCAGCCCAGATGTTGTTCCTGCCAGGTTACAGAGAACTCAGTGGAAAAGGCGGCCCTGGACATGCTGCTCCTGCCTATCTGCAGCCCAGCTTGCACACAGCAGCCTGGATTTGGGCAGCGTGAGCTCTCTTGGGCTCATGCTGCGAAAGCAGGATGCCATGCCAAGAGGAGCAGCTCCTATATTGCAGGGAGGCCTAAAACTGGTGTTCCTGCTCTCACCACCATAGGTTATGGGAGGGAGAAGTACCCCAGCCCTGTGCTCTTCTGCCCCTCCAAATGGAAGACTGCTAAGATACTAAATGGGGATCCTAAGATCCTAAATGAGATGCTGACATCCTAAATGAGAATGAAGCAATGCTTTCTGGATACTTTGAGGGAAGACAAAAGGTCTTTTTGGCACAAAAGGACATTCTGGCACCAAGGGGAAGAGAAAAAAGAAAACTTGCTTCCAAGGATTCAACCTTTAAGCACAGTGACATAGAAAGAAGGAGATTTTGTTTACGGAGGAAGTGAGAAAGGAAGTTAAAGAGTGAGGAAGGAAGAAGCAGCTCGCCAACGAAAGCTTGTCCTTTGGGGCAGGGCAAAGAGGTAGGTCTGTTCCCTGGGGAAGTTGTCTCCCAGAAGCAGAAACCACCGTCTGTGGCCACATTGCCTGCAGCACTGGTGCACTGCTGTTCATGGGCCAGGCTTTCAGGAGGCCCGTGTGTGCGCTCATTCATGCCACGGCACAGCCAGGCCTGCCTCCTTTCCCTCCCCTGGGAGGGTCAGGGCAGGATGCCTTCTGCGTATTGAATCTGTTCATTCTTGAAGAGCCCAACTTCCTTGGAAAGTAAAAGATAAAGTCGGGGAGTGGGCAACCTAAGACTTGGAGTATGTCTTGGGAACTGGAAAATGTCCCATGTGTTTTGTTCCTGCTGCTAGCGGGAGCCTGGAGAAGCTGGTTGGTTGGGTCTATGGCATCGTCTGGTTGCGGATCAGCACATCTCCCAGACTTTCAGCCAAGCACAGCATGTGTTAGTGCTGCCCCTGCAGCCCTCATCTCCTGTCAGGTCTCAAGGAAATTCCTTCCTTCATTTCACAAGGTCTTAGAGCAACCTCCCCATACCGCTGAGCCTGCTGGTGGCTTTGGACTGTGTATCTAATAAGCTGGCAGCAGGGTAGCTGCAGTGATGCTATCCCCGAGGGGCTGCAAATCCTGTCTTAAGCAAGCAGGCTATATTTCAGCTTCTCTGCATCAGCAATGAGCGTGGGATTGCTGCAGAGGATAGAGCAGTACTGAGAAGGGAAAACAGCAGCAGTGACCGGAGTGCTGCGTAAAGTTACCTGGCCTCTCTTGAGAAACCGAGCCAGGGCACCAGGAGCTGCCCAGCTGTGACAGGGTGCCTTCTTATGTCTGCTCCATGGCCACAGCCTACAGAGAGAGGAAGGGAGGCAGACAGGTAGGTGCCATGACTTTCTGTTTATCCTGACTGTCTCCCAAGGGCTCGCTGTGGTTCTCTTCCTCTGCCCTGCAGGGGATGCTTTGTCTTTTTACTTAGAAAATCTCACTGTCCTTGAATTCAGAATAGCAGCCAAGGCCCAGGATGCAACAACAAGGACAGGGCAGAAGGTCTCCTAGGTGTCTGTGACTGATGGTCGGAATCTTTTTCCATTTTTTGCCCTTTTCACTGTTTTCCACAAAAATAGGCACCGTCCTCTGTTCTGCCCTCTTTCCTCTCCTGGGCATTAAGCACTAGAAAATGCAAATGGGCCTTTGTACTGAAAAAGGCTGAAAACAGCTGTAGCGGCTGGGATATAGCTGTCTCTTGTCAGCAGTACTAGACCTGATGCTTGTCAGATTTGGACTTGTGCAAACGGGCATGCAGAAAGCACATTCAGTATCATGCAGATAATGCTATCAACCACAGGGCTTGAGATGCCTATGCCATGGCGGGAGGGGACAAGGACAACATCAAGAACAATAAAGTGTTACAGCAGTAACACCTATTATGTATTGTTGAACAGATTTTCTGCACAAGGCCGGAACTAATTTGCAGTTGGGCAGTGGACGAGCTGTCTGCAGGCAGCTGGCTGGATTCAGGGGTGACTCAGCTCACTAAGCATGTGTTCCCTCAGGTCTAGTCATTTCCCACCTTCTGCTTGACTTTTCTGTCTTGCAGAAATATTTGAAGAACTAACTCAAAGTATGTGTTCAACAGTACGATACAGTGTATGGGTTTCCATGAACATCCCAGGTTTTCTCTTGGCAAAAGCAATATGGAAAGTTTGAAAAAAAAATTGGATTAGTTTTCATTCTTTCTCTCTTTGTTTTCCCTTGTGGGGTAAGAATTACGATATGGAGCAAAAGCAACAGTACAAAAGGACCAAAACGGGAGTTTGCCAATAGAGAACTGAAGCAAAATGTAACCTCAGCATTGATGATGTCATTTTTCAGATGAGAAGCACTGAAAGGCATTCCCAAGCCATTACAAACACTTTACTCATTACCTACCATGTATGCAGTCAACCCCATGCATGAGCATTGCTAAGCAAATCGCCTGCATTCCTGCAGTACCAATGTTTCTGCATTTCCTCGTGTATGCCTGGAGTGTATCTCGTGGCTCTTTGGGCTGAGATGCTTTAGAGCTCTTTCCCAGGTAGTTAAAAGGAAACTTTTCTGTCCTTTTAGGAAAAGATCAGGGAAAACAGTGGGAGAATTTGAACATTTGATTGATTTCTTTCTACATCTTCTCTGTGCAGACAGGCATCTCAGGACCTAGACAAGCTGGAGAGGTGGGCCTGTGAGAACCTCATGAGGTGCAACAAGGCCAAGTGCAAGGTCCTGCACCTGGGTCAGGGCATCCCCTGGTATCAGTACAGGCTGGGGGATGAAGGGATTGAGAGCAGCCCTGCGGAGAAGGATTTGGGGGTACCAGTGAGTGAAAAGATGGACATGAGCCAACAATGTGTGCTTGCAGCCAGAAAGCCAACCGTATCCTGGGCTGCATCAAAAGCAGCGTGGCCAGCAGGGCGAGGGAGGTGATTCTGCCCCTCTGCTCTGCTCTGGTGAGACCCCACCTGGAGTGCTGCGTCCAGCTCTGGAGCCCTCAGCACAGAAAGGACATGGACCTGTTGGAGCGGGTCCAGAGGAGGCCACGAAGATGCTCAGGGGGCTGGAGCACCTCTCCTATGAGGACATGCTGAGAATGTTGGGGTTGTTCAGCCTGGAGAAGAGAAGGCTGCAGGGAGACCTTATCAATGCTTATAAGTATCTGAAGGGTGGGTGTCAGGAGGATGGGACTCTTCTCAGTGGTGCCCAATGGCAGGACAAGGGGCAACGGGCACAAGTTGGAACACAGGAAGTTCCACCTGAGTATGAGGAAAAACTTCTTCACTGTGAGGGTGCCAGAGCAGCGGCCCAGGCTGCCCAGAGAGGCTGTGGAGTCTCCTTCCCTGGAGACATTCAAAACCCACGTGGACGCGGTCCTGTGCCCCCTGCTCTAGGTGTGCCTGCTCACACAGCGGGGTTGGACAAGATGATCTCTTGAGGTCCCTTCCAACCCCCACCATTCTGTGATTCTGTGAGACCTTATTGCGGCCTTTCAGTACTTAAAAGGGGGACCATAGGAAAGATGGGGACAATCTCTTTAGCAAGGCCTGTTGTGGCAGGACAAGGGGTAATGGTTTTAAACTAAAGGAGGGTAGATTTAGACTGGATATAAGGAAGAAATGTTTTACAATGAGGGTGGTGAGACACTGGCACAGGTTGCCCAGAGAGGTGCCCCATCCCTAGAAACATTCAAGGTCAGGTTGGATGGGGCTCTGAGCAACCTGCTCTAGTTGATGATGTCCCTGCTCACTGCAGGGGGGTTGGACTAGGTGACCTCCAAAGGTCCCTTCCAACCTAAGCCATTCTATGATTCTATGACATAACCTCTACCCTTGGCCACACCAGCTAGCAGAAGGTTCCTGGGCCGGAGTCCTTCCGTGTGGAAAGGTAGTGGGGTAAGAACAAAACTTGTATGACTGCAGAGAAGGCAGTAACTGATCTCAAAGCCACCTTGTGATGGCCAGTGTGATTTTTCACATGAGCTGGCTCCTTGGGGTTTTTCATAGTACATAAAAATATGTCCCTGTCCAATGCGTGTAAATCGGCTCCTTGCAACTGTAAGATGCCCCCTTCCTGCAGGTTAGGAAGAATTGGAAGGCTTCTGTAGTATATACCAATATCTCAGTGGGAATGTTCCACTGATCTTTGCTCCAGCAGAATTAATATTTGCTTCATCTGTTTTGAGATGAATAGGAAATTCCAGCAGCTGCCATCTCAGAGGAGTATTGCAGGAGGGTATGGTTAAAATCCAGCATTATGTTGAACTCCTGGGATTGCCAGGCAAGGCATCTCTCTATAATGATGACATTTTTAAAAACACTCTGAAGGTTTGATCTTGGTCCCATTGGGCGTTTTGCCATAGATCTTAATGGCTCTGTGGCTGATCTCTTAATCTCTAATGCACCTGTGCAAACTTGAGAGTTTATTGCAATTTCATGCTTTTTGGAAATCATCTCACGCTAATGCCATCAGAGAGAGCAATTTTTAAGGTCATTAGCTCAGGACATAGCAAATAAATAGTGAGAGAAAACAATCTGTAAATGTCATATTTGTTTAACACCCAAAGTAGCTCCTGAAGAGCAGTTATCCTTATGTCTAGAGACAGCATGAAAATTACATTCTGTGGCTTGAAAACGTGGGGCTCTTGGAAGTGAGAAGAGTATAATATGGTTCTTTACCTTCTCTACTTTGTTCCCTGTCTCCTCATTGTTCCCAATGCACACATCTGTTTGACTTGCTTACCAATATCTTTAAAATCTTGGACTGCAGACGAGGACTAAAGGCCTAGCCAAAGACCTTCAGGTTCTGCTGCTGAGCTTTGATAACAGTGTTTTTTGCTCTGAGGATAAATAATACTTGTTAGCTGCTATTCCCAATAAAAGAATTTGGGCAAAGGAGTCCAGGAAGGCTGAACATTCTTCAAGAAGGAAATCTTAAAGGTGCAGGAGCAGGCTGTCCCCATGTGCCGAAAGACAAGACGGCTGAACAGAGCTTTGGCTAGAACTCAGGAAAAAAAAGGAGAGTTTATGGCCTTTGGAAGAAGAGGCAGGCAACTCAGGAGGACTACAAGGATGTCATGAGGTTATGCAGGGAGAAAATTAGAAGGGTCAGAGCTCAGCTAGAAATTAATCTGGCTACTGCCGTAAAAGACAATAAAATTGTTTCTGTAAATACATTAGCAACAAAAGGATGGCTAAGGAGAATCTCGATCTTTTATTGTATGCAGGGGGAAACAGAGTGACAAAGGATGAGGAAAAGGCTGAGGTACTTAATGCCGCCTTTGCCTCAGTCTTTAACAGTAAGACCAACTGGTCTTGGGGTACCCGGCCCCCTGAGCTGGAAGACAGGGAAGGGGAGCAGAATGAAGCCCCCATAATCCAAGGGGAAATGGTTAGTGACCTGCTACACCAGTCACACACACACAAGTCTATGGGGCTGGATGGAATCCACCCAAGGGTACTGAGGGAGCTGGTGGNAAAAACTGGCTGGATGGCCAGGCCTAAAGAGTGGTGGTGAATGGAGTTAAATCCAGCTGGCAGCCGGTCACAAGTGGTGTTCCCCAGGGCTCAGTATTGGGGCCAGTTCTCTTTAATATCTTTATCAATGATCTGGATGAGGGAATCGAGTGCACCCTCAGTAAGTTTTCAGCTGACACCAAGTTGGGCGGGAGTGTTGATCTGCTCGAGGGTAGGAAGGCTCTGCAGAGGGATCTGGAGAGGATGGATCAATGGGCCGAGGCCAACTGTATGAGGTTCAACAAGGCTCAGTGCCGGGTCCTGCGCTTGGGTCACACCAACCCCATGCAACACTACAGGCTTGGGGAAGCGTGGCTGGAAAGCTGTCCAGCAGAAAAGGACCTGGGGGTGTTGGTCGACAGCCGGCTGAACATGAGCCAGCAGTGTGCCCAGGTGGCCAAGAAGGCCAACAGCATCCTGGCTTGTATCAGGAATAGTGTGGCCAGCAGGAGTGGAAGTGATGGTGCGCCTGTACTCGGCACTGGTGAGGCTGCGCCTTGAATACTGTATTCAGTTTTGGGCCCCTCACTACAAGAAGGACATTTTGTTGCTGGAGCGTGTCCAGAGAAGGGCAACGAAGCTGGTGAAGGGTCTGGAGAACAAGTCTTATGAGGGGCGGCTGAGGGAACTGGGGTTGTTTAGCCTGGAGAAGAGGAGGCTGAAGGGAGACCTTATCGCTCTCTACAACTACCTGACAGGAGGTTGTAGTGAGGTGGGTGTTGGTCTCTTCTTCCAAGTAACCAGCGATAGGACAAGAGGAAATGGATTCAAGCTGCACCAGGGCAGGTTTAGATTGGGTATTAGGAAAAATTTCTTCATCAAAAGGGTTGTCAAGCATTGGAATGGGATGCCCAGGGAAGTGGTTGAGTCACCATCCCTGGAAGTATTTAAAAGACGTGTAGACGTGGCACTTAGGGACATGGTTTAGTGGTGAACTTGGCAGTGCTAGGTTAGCGGTTGGACTTGATGATCTTAAAGGTCTTTTCTCAACCTAAACAATTCTATGACTCTAAGTAGGAAGAGTTATCCCTTCTCCACATCAGTGGAAAAGACACAGGCTCACTAACATGACCTGGCGTAAATGCTCTCCAAAGCAAAAAAGGCATAAACAGGTGAAACTTTTATTGCTTGAATCAGGTCTGTTCTCTCAATAACTACACTTATAACTGACTTCCAAGTTTACCAGTGTTTTGTTTGTGGAAGCAAGCCTGAACCCATGACCACAAATGGGCATTAGGGTGGGAAAATCAGTCGAAAGACACACAGATATTCCCTGTGCTAGGGATTAGATGGGGGTAACAAGAGGACTGCGGGCGAAGGGACTGTAAGCCCCCTGGCCTCCTGTGTCCCCATCAGCCCTGCCTTGTGGCATGCATTTGCTATGCAGTGTGATGGGGAGAGGCTACCCAGCCCAACCGCTGCTGGGACATCAGCATTTGCCTGGCTCTTTGCCACAAGTATTTTGTGGTGACTGATACATTTTAATTTCATCTAGAAAAAGCCTTCCCTTTAGGTGGTCTTGCAGCTGCCCTGAAGAGGATCTCTCTAGATCAAAATAGTGGTGTCACCACAGCTTCAGGGCACAACATGGTTCTGCCAGTAAAACCTCCTGTAGCCCAAATGGTTCCATTCCAACAAGGTAGGCTGTCACCACCGTGAAAGCAGCTGGGAGCACTGGCACACTCTTAATGGTCCATTAAAGTGGTCTTAGTCAAGACCTGTTCTGCTTTTCCCTGGGTGCATGAAAGCAGGGCATGGTATTGTGTTACAGTTCCCGGAGTAAGAGGCTTTGTCCTCCTCTGTCACCATCTACCCTTCCTCTCCCCCATTCTCAGCACAGGATACACTCTCCAGCAGTACTGGAGCATCTGCTTGTTGGGTAGCACAGATTCACAGATTTAAAAGAAATCCTGACTTCTTTCTGGGTAATTTTTTTGAATATTTGGGGGAAGTCACTTACAATGGTTTTCCCATTGGTGAAGCTCTAAGTGGGGGACCAAACCCTCAGTTCCTGAGGTGGATATTTGGTAACTACTCACCCTACCCTATTTTAGGCATCGGAGTTGATAGGTTTGTCAGCTCTCCAAAGACTGTAGCCCCAAGTAAGTAATTCAAAGCAGCCAAGTGTTTCTAGGTTTATGCTGAATATACAGGCAGTTTCACCTCCTAAGGTGGTGGGTGGATTAAATAAGCTTGGTGTCCAAGATAAATGGAGTGAAATACACATTTCTTTATGTGCTACAGGAACACCAGGCTATCAGCAAGCCCAGATAAGCTTCAGTAATGGATAACTCTTAGAAGGCATTGTGTCACACTTGGGTTAAGAATGTCAAGAATTTCCCCAGTATAAGAAGATGTCAATGTTTGCTGAAAGTATGTGCATTTTTTTTGCTTGCTTAAAATATTTATTTGTTCATTCTGGAGAAAGTGAACACTGTAAATTTACATTTTAAAATGTAAACGTTAGTCCACTAGCTAGTTTTTCTTTTTGGCCAGGTTTCTTTAAATATTAGCAACTTGTGTAGTGGTTGCTTCATTCATTACAGTTTTACATTCATTACATACATTCCTTTAGCTAATCTTGTAACTCAGCAGGGCGGTAAAGGCTTAAAGTGGGGCTTCACTCCCCTTACAATGACGTCTGTTTGCTTTTATCAAGCCCAGTGACTCAGTTTCAATTGATTTGTACATCAGAGTTTCAGCATGCTAGGGTATAGATGCAATTTCAAATAAAGAGAGACAAACTAAGGTGAATATAGAAATGCTGTCAGTCTTGTCATGCTAGAGGATTTGGTGTCTTTGAAAATTCAGCTTCTGTAAAGGGATTAAAGTTTTGGCTGGTGGAAATGTGAAATGCCAGGATTTGCTGTCCAAGTGGCAGGTGCAAGATGTCGAAACTTTCTGGATGCTTAACGACCTGACACTCTGCCATGACTCACATCAACAGTAATCCAGACAGTCCCACCCAAAACGTGCAATTGATCAATGCTAAAGAAAGCAAGAACTGCATCTTCTGCAGGCAGGTTGTTTCCACTGTGGTGGGAACTGTGCAAAGACAGTGGCACCGCGCTGTATCAGGCAAAATCACAACCCATAAGCCAGAATTCCATCTCCAGCAGGGAATGCCACCAGATGCTCTCAAGGAAAATGCTGAAAATCTGGGGAATAGGAACATTTCTTAGGAGGATGAGGGGGATAGGACACTTCTTCCTGAGTCCCATTGTTTGCTTTGATCTGTACTCTGAAGCATGAACTGGCCCCTTGGCCTTTGCCACATGTTCCTTGGCCACTATCTAATGCTCTGGCACAAGGCACTGCAGGGTCTCTCCTGCCCCATAACTGGAACCCTACCATCGTGGTGAGGCATCAGCCTGACCCATGGTCTCTGCCACTTCTCCCTCAGCAGGGCCTTGCTGAGCCCCGCTGGGAGGCATGTGCTCCCTGCCTGGGCCCTCCTCCATCACACGGTGGGGTGGTCCCATCTCATGACCTGGTGGTGGAGCAGCTCTCTCTGTTTCAGGGGTATTGCAGATACTAAGGAATCTTGTGTGGATCCAGGAGAATTTTAGACAAGTTTGTGGGGGAAAATCCACTGAGCATCACCAGAAGGGTTATAGACACTGCAGCTGGCTCAGGAAATCCCTGAAACACAGGCAGTTAATAGGCTGGAAGGGCATTCGGGAGAGGCATCATACACAGTTGCCCTGTTCGTGGAGAGCCAGGGGATATCTGCAAGGCTGTGCTTTCTCACTGCCATGTCCTTGGCAGCACTGCTGGCTTCAGCAGTGGATGCCCTTGGCTCTTCACCTTTGCCTTGCACTGGGGCTCACCTGCCTTCTGTTGTACTGCCCACCTGCTTTTGGCCACTGCTGTCGAGCAGGTGGGATACCTGAGCTGGGTCAAAACCCAAGGACTCTTTGTTGTGGTTTTTTAAAATTACTTTTCTGCTGGATCCATTCCCTAAGCCAGTTCAAAACTGGGCCCCACAGACAACGGTGCTAGGTAGTGTGAGGGGATGACAAAGGGGACAAGAAGGGAAGGCAATGTTAATTGTCTGAGTCGGAGTTGCTACTGATGGCTTTGTATTGTGAAACCATAGCCTGTTAGTCCTGGTGTTACTATGTCCACAGGAACTTTTGCAGCTAAGACCTCAGCTCATGACAACAGATCTCTGGTAAAGTTAGAAGTGTGCTAATTTGCAGCAGCAACAAGTATTTTTAAAGAATATCCCATGGCTTCAAATACACCACATCAATCCTACCCAGCCTGTGAACACGTTACTGTCCTGTGGCAATGAGTTCTGCAGGCTGCCGGAGCTATGCTACAGTCTTTGTAGTTGTACAGGTACAGATCTGAGAAAATATTTTCACTTTCTCACAGTTCACATTAATAAAGCTAACAAAACTCTCCCCAGCATATCTACTACTGGCATTCTTCCAGGTTGGTATCCAAGGTTTTTAAAATCCCTGTGGGTTTTTTTTTAACTCTGCTAGAAAAAAAACCCACCTATATATGTATATGCATATGTATGTATGTGTATATATATAACTGCTGAGAAGAGTAAGTTCTACTGTCATAACAATTTTAAGTAAGAAAGGGTTCTGTGAAAAGCAAAGAACACATCGGTCAAAGAAACACTGGTATAAAATAATTGTGGCAGATACCTCTGTGTGCTCTGATTACTGTGCAGCTTTCCAGGAATTCAGTATAGCCATGAACCCAGCTTATGGATAGCAGCTTATGGCTCAGAGCAGTGGTTCCGAGTGTGTAGCTGGACCAGTAAATTTGTCCCTATATAAAGCAGAGATTTTTCAAATGCAGAGTGCAGCCCCCTGCTGCTTGCAAAGCCTTCCTATGTGTCCTGTGAAGGCCACAGTAATCAATACACGTGACAGCAATCATATATTGATTGTGTATCCTGTCTATTGTATATTGCATATATTGTCTATTGTATATCTCCCCTTTTGCAGCCTGACAGCTGACAATTCATTGACCCTTTGGGGCAGAATTTCCCTTTGGAAATGGAGCAGCCTTCTGTGTTTGCAAAATCACCAGTCACTCTGGCAATCTGAGGAATAGCTCAATGAAGAAAACACAAATATAGGTCCGATGTATTTTTTACACTCGGAAACCCCAAACCAAGCAGCCACTTGCTGGCTTGCTGTAACAGCAATCAGCCCAGCGTAGGGGGACAGGGTGGGACTTACTTCCTGGCGGTACATTCCTTGCTGAATTATGGGCCTAAGGCAGAGACCTCATTTTCTCCAGATGACTCTCAGGAAATACCCTCCCCATCAGCTATTATTGCCTAAATAATAGGGAGGGAAGTGCAACAGACTGGAGCAATATCTGAGGTACTCCATAGGGCACATCCCAAATCTGGTATAGGGCAAGGCTGGTAAGACAACTGATTATAATGTCACTTGGTGGGCGTATACGGTTCTCTTTTTGCCCCAGAGTTATGAGATCATGTGGAAAAATACAGATACTTGCTTAGAAATAGGTAACTTGCTGAAAGGAAACATTACAAAATCTCTTCCTAAGAACGGGCCCGTACTGTCAACATTTGTGCACAGGTTTAACTTCAGTAATGGGACCTCTAGGTAGGAAAACTTGCATACAAATGTTTGCAGGATTAGAATCTTAAATGTTAAGTTTCCAGAAAGTCCAGTCCAGGAAGGGAAAAGCCTGTCAAGGGAGAGGTCTGCTGGGATTTGATTTATGAACAGGATATCCTGCTTAGTTCTGAGATCTTGCAGATACGATTCTAGTGAGACCGCTGGGTTATTTTGATGGCAAAGAAAAGGAGCTCACCCTGCTCCCTTGTCTGGCAAAGGCACTCAAACCTGTCTGGGCATTGTATCAGTGCTAAACATTTGGCATTCTTTGTCACATTTCATCACCGCTGTTTACTAAGCCATGTTAAAAATGCATGGCATGTGTGCAGCTCCATGCAAGCAGACTGACATGTCTGTTGTTAATTAGCGAGTTGCATGCTGTCAACTGTGCAATTAAGCTCAGGGTTGATTCCATGACCTAGCCACAGAAGATGACTGTCTAGAAAGTTGGGGCAAAAGGCAGAGGAGAGGTAGAGCTCTTAGGAGGGTATGAGGAGAGGTAGGCTCTTAGGAAGCTGTTTCCCAGTTCTTCTGGATCACTGCGGCTGCATCTACATTTTCCACAAGCTACAGCATGGGTCCAGCTCAGCTTGTGCACTCAGATTTCCTTTGTGTGGGAACTAGGGTGCAATGGGGATGAGAGAAAGGATGCTTCACTCCCACATCATTCTCTAGTAGGAGATAAGAGGCATCCCAGCCATGTTGACGCATCTTCTGTTACTGAGTGAATCAATCACCACAAAGAGGCTTTAGAAAGCTGCTTTGTTCCTGGTGCCTCGGATGCTGGTGCTTGGCTCAAACCACTGAAGGGCTAGCTGCCAGTGGCTCCCTGAAACTGTCCCCCGGTTTTAGCTGGAGGTGCAGTACTTCAGCACCTCAAGCTACTTCTCTGCTACCCAATTAAATGGTGCCAGGGCACATTCCCAGATATTAAGACTGAGCCATCTATACTGTTAAATTGTTAGGGTGTCCGAAGCACAGCTGTGGTCCTTCAGATGTTTCCCAGGCATGGCTTGGAAGCCGGCAGGGCCTGGACACCATTCTTCTAGACATTTGAGATGAAACTGCCTTGTTTTGGCAGATATATTCAATAGTCTGAAGTGGAGTATCTCATGCTGGCTGGCCTTAGTGCCAGAGGACAGACCTGTGCGCGTCTGATACCCTGTCACGGACATAGCCTGGGTGTCTGCAGCTGCCTGTCCTTAGGATAGAAGGTTCTTTTATTTACAGGGGGGTTACAAGGTCTACATAGTGCTTTAAAGGTCAGTGCTGGAGCTGGCTGTTCCACTAAATATAATACAGTGTGCCTTGGTGGGAGCTGGTAAGGAAGGAGGTGGGTAACTCACTTGCTAGCTGCTTCCTCATACATGAAGGAAGGAAGTGTCTGAATTAGAAGTGGGTAAGCTGTGTTTACCTGTGCTTGCTTCTGGCTACACCACTGACAAAGCTAACTTTTTACCTTGTTTTTTTCCTGATATGTCACTTATTTACCTCATTCCTTTACCTGGCCCCACGTCCCCACAAACTAGTGCTGAATCTCGTACTTAGTTGGACACTGCAGAAAATCTCAAGCCCACCCTGCTGTCAGTGGACAATGTGTGCATGATGTCAGGAGGAGTAATTCATCCAGCTGTGGATTGACAGAAGAGTCCTCCAGGCAGAGTTTGCTCCCTACTTCATTCATTACTTTGTCACTGGCTGAATCCGTGTAGTTCATCTTTGTCCTTTGTCATTTTACTGGGAGTCATGGCACTTCACTTTTACCTGCAAAGAGAAACCAAATCAGAAACCCCCAGGCAGATGACTCGCAGCCACCTCATGGAGCTGTCTGTGTCTTCCAGTTGCTGATGTCCAGTTAGCTGCATCATCTCCAGAACAAAGAAGCTCTGGGTGGGTCTGGCTGCCCACAGCTTTCACTTGGAAACCCCCGATTTCTAACCTTGTAAGTAGCCCTTTAGGTATGCGGGGCTGCTAAAATTAAAACAGACTGACCCCAGGAATGGGACGGATGACATGACAGCTGCGTGGCCTTTGAATCGGTTGTTAATCTGATGAAGGGTGATTTAGCTCTGCCAGTCACACGTATACTTTGCAGCTGCAGCAGCGCTTATCGGTAATGTGATCGGAGAGCCACCCTGCTGCTCAGGGACTCCTGCTCCCCCTTCCCCAGGGCTGTCTCCAGCACAGGCACAACCCTCAGCTGCGGGGCCATGTGTCCCAGAGATGGCAAATCCCGGTTTAGAGTGCTTTGTCCTGGGCGAAAGAACTGCAATGGTGTGACACAAAATGCTTAAGGGGAATAATGTTTCTTGGCTAAATCAGAGAGGTTCACACCTTTTTTCACAAAATTCAAGCTGATGTGTTGTGCTGCTCTGTGTCTACATGGCTCCTGACCCTTCCTTGGGCTTTTGCTCAGTCATCTTGTCTGTTTTCCCTTCTCAGTTCTCCAGAGATATGGCCCCAGGTGTGGCCCACTCTTTTACGCGAGTTTGTGCTCATATACACTTTCTTTTGCTCAGATGCTCTCCTGACTTGGACAATTTTTGCTGCCAGCGGTCTCGTGTCAACCTCCTCCGCAGCCAGCAACTCTGCTGAGCAGAGTCCCAGCACCCAGCCAGCTTTCCTGCCACGTGGCCCTATTATACCCAAACTCTGGAAAATGGTCTTCTCTGAGAAAGCAAATGCAGGCACAGGTGCGCAACCCACCTTTGCTGTTTAAGCTCTGATCAGAGTTTCATGCAGTGAAGAGGAATAGGGCAGGTCCTGGCAGGGGGGGCACATAAAGAGAAAGCCTCTGTCCCCAAAAGCTGATGCACTGGATAGAGGGTGGTTGAGAGGACAAGCCATGTTGTCAGCATCGGATACAGGCAACTAAGACACAGAGGGCTCAACTGCCTCCCGTAATCTCATGCAGGGAGTCCATAGCAAATTAGAACACCAACCCAGACTTCCTGTGTCTGGGCCCCAGCCACATAAGAGCAGCTTTTGGTACGATGAATGAGGAGAAACCCCAGCACGTGCGCCTTTTCAGCTTGCTCTGTCTGTGACAGGGTGGTGAGGTTGGGTCCAGCCCCGTGCTGGCTGTCCTGGAGGAGTGTGGGTGAGAGCTGGTGTGGGCTGGGTGGGAGGCAGCGGGCACTGGGAGGGATGCATATGGCTGGTGACAAGCAGAGGACAAGTCCCCTTTTTGTTCACAAGCAATTTCAAGGTGACTTTGAAGTGGTCTGCAAGATTTTGAGCAGTTTTTGCCAGCTTTTAAGGGGAAACTTAGTGTCTGCCAGTGGAGACTGCAGAAGTAAAATAACATGCCTGATGACAAACCTCATGAGACAGATCCTCTGTGGGTGTAAATCAGCACTATTCCCTTGGTCCCATTTAGAGCTACCCTGGCTTACAGCCTGTGCTCCCAGCCGTCCTCCCAGGGCGGTAAAAAGCAGTGGAACAAATTCAGGTGTAATTGCTTCTCACAGAAAAAAACTGAAGGAAAGACAGCTCGCTTAGTGAGGATAAATCTAGGTCTCATTGTTTTCTTTTCCTTGAAGGAAAGCAGACTTATGATGCAAAGGCCAAAAGACAGGAATGCCATAAAACAAGCAAACAAGGGTGGAAGGGTTTTGCCACCTCATGGCCTTTTTTTCCTACATCCTCCTGCCACATAGCAGCTAACAAAATGGACTTGAAGAAAACCTGAAGGAATGGCTGCATGAACTGCCTTTTAAAGAGCCTGGGCTAGTTCTACTCCTCATTAAGTTGGGTTTTATTCACCAGTGTCACTCCATTGATTTTCACTGCAGTGACACAGCTGTGAAACAGGCTTAATGTAGTGGAGAATCAGACCTTATGTATCTAAATTTGTTTTTCAGAATCATGCTTTTCTTACAAGGAAAAAGAAGTGCCCCGAGTTTAAAGCTAAGCTCCAAATCTTCACTGCATCATGAAGATTTGCAGATATAAATCCCATTTAGATGACTTTAGAAAGCACTGAAGTACTCCACAGCAGCAGCAGGATTTAACCTTGGGATGTTCACTTGCTGTAATGTGATTAATGAGCCTTTCCCCATGCATAGCAGATATCTAAGCAATTTTTTGTGTATGGAAGTGGAGCAATTGTCCAGCTTTACGCAAATGAGGAGCTACTTCAGTGTTTGCCCTGTGAAGAGACTTCATTTTCAATGGGCTTCAAGATTGCACTTTTGTGTTAAGTGGAACTGTGATCTTTTTCCAATGAGTGTTGCTATGCAGGGCCAATTTGTGACGTCCATTATTCTAAAATAAGTAACTTCTGCACAGCAGAAATATGCTCCACTTGCACTGCTAATCTGTCTCTCACACAAAGGCGTGTTTGGAAGAAAAGTTATTTATTGCAAGTAATAAATGCAGGTTCTCAGAAGCATTTATAACTTAGTTTCCAGAGTCAGAGCACTCCAGTTTGAAATAATTTCCTTTCAATTTTATATACTTTCAGTCTCTTTCCTGGCTGTTTTAGACCATATATTGCATACTTAATTATTCTCCAAAGGAGAATCTCAGCTACTGAAAATGGAATATATTTATCAAAATTCTTCATGCAATAATCTGTTCTTCCCGTATCAACTATTGCCTGTTATAAGAGAGGAAACCTGGCTTTCTGTTAAATAAGCATGTTATGCTGAAGTCTCCTGCCTCACCTGTGCAGACGGTTATAGATCTCACTTGTGTAGCTTATGAGCTCTTCTCAGTCATTGGTATAATAGTCCTTTGAATGTCCTCTGGCGGAAAATGGAAACTGTAGTTAACGCTTACCCAGTTTGCCTGAAATCACAGAGGAGAGCCGGGGTGCAGTGGGATTTGAAACGAGCTCATCTGTGTTTTTATACAGTATCTTTCCTTCTAGATAAGCTGCATCACTGTAAGAGCAGAATGGTTTGAATTCTTCCCAAAAGGACACAGAAACCTTAATTTTATTAGAAACCACATGAGTTACTAGCTACTGAGGACGCCACTTACTTGAGGAGTTTGTATGTTTTTTTGAGACTGTTCTCAAGAAGGTAAAATGCAAATATATCAATATTTGGAAGGGTTCACAGGGTTAGTTTGGCATTTCTTTGTGGCTTTGGCCATCAGGTACCATGGGACTGGGAAGAGCAGTTGAATAACTCCACGGCAGCAAAAAATTGAGTGGTTTGCACTGTTTTAGTCCTGTGTGAGGCTGGCTAAGAGATCGCAACCCTTTTCCCTCCCCTCGCATCAGCTGGCTGTGACTGTGCAGCTGCACAGCTCTTTCAGCGGGACAAGGGCTGAGTCCATCTTTGTTGTGCAAAGAGTTTGCATACAGGATGAAGTAAAGCTGCATTGCTCTCTTGTTTAATAATCATGAACAAATTTATAGCTGTCCGAGTAGATATGCAAATAATTAGCAAAATGGAAAAGAATGTTTATAGCAAATAACTCATCTGCTTAAAACCCCTACCTGTCCAGTGTGTTAGACTTACCAATGCCCTTATAGAGTGGGAGGCACCGCAGGCATTCCTGTCATGTCTCTGCCTTTGGAGGAAGGGAGAAGTTATGGTTCAAAGGGGAGGTTAAACCACTGTTCCAAGGTCACACAACATCTCTGTGGCAGTACTGAAAATATATACATTTCCCTCTTGTTTTCAAAATCTTTCCAGTATTTCATCCTTTCTGGCAGACTGTGTTAGTCAAAAGAGGTTTCTCCTGTTTTCTGGAAGACTTTCTGCTTGACAACTCTGTCCTCTGAGGAAACGTTTCTTCATAATAAGTTTGCCATGAATCAGTTTGACTTGATTTTAATTTTTCTTATAGCCTGCAGCAAAATTTGTACCCCAGTGTAACTAGTTTCCATGAACATCCCTACAAAATACAAGGCAAGCTGTGCTGACTGTTCCCCACGGGAGTGGAAAATGAAAGACATAATTGCATCAACCAGTCCCTTAGCAAGGCGTAAAGCCTGTGTGGGACCCTCGTTCACCAAGTTCACTGAGCGTAAGGAACCCACGCACACATTAGGCACTGGTCTATGTGCAGGGAGCTATACGTAGTGGATTGTAGAACACGAGTTTGCATGTGTACCAAGGCATTGGTGCATTGCTGCTTCAGCCCATTTTAACTGTGTGACATGTTGCATGGCTGGCATGTGTTATCACCAAGTACAGTTATACTTGCATTGCTTATGGAGGCTGCTAAATTCCTCTGGAAGAGAGAGCTTTCTGGGGACGTTTCCCCCTCAGCAGTCAGGCTGCTCTAGTCACTGTTTAAAGAGAGACTGTGAAAAGCTGTGAGCTAATCTGTGAAGTCAAGGCTCACTTCTTTTTCACTTCCTCCTTGGGACATGTCTCCAATATGAAGCTGATATTTATGTATATGTAATGCCCTTGCCCTGGAGGAGGCACTCCTAAGTGAATCAGGAATTTGTTGTATGCCCAATTAGCACACTGCAGCCATGCCTGCTCAGTCCTGCCACCTTCAATTTCCATCTATGCCACTGGGAAGAGAGAAGAAAGCTCTTCCCCTGGTGCTGTCACAACTAATATGCTGGCCAGACTGGCTGTGTCCAGGAAGACAGGGGATGCCACCCCTCCCCAGGGCTTGTGCTATCTGCTGGGGCGTCGATCAACGGCTGTGCTGACATGCACACTTGGGAATGACACAGAGGACAAACCTCACTGGGGTAACTGAAGAAAAAACCCAGCACTTTAGGCATCTTACTGTGGTCACTGGTTTCCCAGGAGTGGCTTGAACCCAGCGAAAGGAGGCTCCACACTCCCCCATAAATATCTGCAGAGCTGTTGAATTCTCTCATGCTTACAAAGTTTGTGGATAACTCACTGGAACTTTTTTGGGCTTGTTCTGGAGACTGGCAATCCATCTACTCTTCCAAAAGGCTTGAGCTCTTACTTTGGGGTTGAGCTAGCAAGTACAAATGAGGGTTCAAGTTAGTTTACTGATCCATAAAAGACGTGCTTTATTTTTACAGCTATATATGCATGTGTGTGTGTGCACACGCATATGTATAAAGAAGAAATATGGGCTGTTCCCTTGGCCTCATCCCACTTTCCATGAAAAGAAGTGTTCCCCTGGAAGCTGTAGCAATTCATGTCTCAAAATCTGCCACCTGTCAAAGCAATTTGAGATTTACTAGTGACAACTGAGTGCTAATGTCTACCATCCTTGCCCTGCAAATAGCCGATGCATTCCAAGTCCCACGGCCCTTACGTCAGCTCTTCTCCCCAAGATTAGTTCAAACTCAGCCAGTCACCCAGTGGCTATTTGGAGTGATTCACTCTTAGAAGTACATATCTTCGACACTCACTAAAACTTCATGGGGAAAATGAGTCATTTCACATTATAGAAAGTCATATCTTGCCCTTGGTATTTCTATGTATACATGAATGATAATAATTTATTTTTAGATAAGTTTCTCCAGTATAAATGCTGCTTCCTTTGATAAAGGTCATCTTGAGAGCCACATGCTAATATTCTGCTTATTGCACAAATGCTATAGGAGATTATTTATTCATGTATTTGCAGCAGTGCAGTTGAATGACCGAGAGCTATAGCGGTAGCTGATCGTTGGGAGTCAGCCTGCAGACAGGGTGCCTGTTGCTAGGCTTATCTGTCGAATATGCATTCAATAATGCAGTGAAATCATCCCCTTTCTGGCATTTGCTTGCTGTTTGAATCACTTGTGTCTGCCTCCTAGGCCGTCCAGCAATAATTGGTTTTAGGACTCAGAAAATCCTGTCTTTTCAGGGGGAGCCATTAGACAAGGTGTTTGTCTCAGTGTCTTGGAGGAGATCTTGGCACTGGCTAACCAAGACCAAGCAAACAGATAAAGCAAAGCCTTGGGCCTCATTAGGTCTTGTCACCATCCCAACGAACCAAACCACTCAACATGGCAGTTGTGAGTGGATGTGGTTTTGGTTCAAGCGTACCCTTATGCCTGAGCCACCCACAGCAGGTCTGTGTTGGGATCTATGGCAGTTTTGAGAAGTGCCAACCCTGATATTGCAGTACTTCAGCTGCAACACCCTCTGGATAACAGCCTCACTTTTTTTGTACAAAGCACAGCAGCACTCCTGCCTTGGGGTCACCTGGCCTCGCCTCACACGGTTTCACCTGTGGCAGGTCCATCCCCTGCTAGGCCTGTGTGAGGCGGGCAGCACGAGTCCCTTGGCAGTTCCCGAGGGGCTCTGGCTCTCAAGGAAGCACAAACCTCTGCTGCCTGCTCAAGACATCTGTGGAGAAAGGCAGGGAATACCATCTGGCCGTGAAAGGCATTTCAGGGCTCTGCCTGAAGGGAAGGGGGACAACTTTCTACCACACTTAAATGTCTATAAAAAAATCTCAAGTTTTATATACATATGTGTGTAAATATATGTTTATATTATAGATAACGTACAAACTGAGATTTAAAAATCCAGATGCATAGCTATGTGTCCCAGAGAGGAAATCTGCAAATTGTTGAGATTTCATTCTCTGCTCCTCCCTGAACTGAAGATCATTTGGATATAATTCCTTACTGAAGCAGCTTTCGGCCCAGTCATCAATGAATCCAAAATAACAGCAATGTTTACATTAGGGGCCATGTGTGGCTCAATAGTCAGATGCTGAATGCCTGGGGGTGTTCAGTTCCCCCCCAGTGCCCAGCCAGCCCCTGAGCAGCCTGTCTGGAAGCAGGAGTCAGTCCCGCCAGCTGTGGTGGCAGGACCCCATTTCACAGCCTGCAGTGCGGGACGGGCTCTCAGTTTCAAAGCTTGGCCCCCGGGTTTTGGGCTGTATCCCTTGCAGAGGAGATGCATGGTGTCCTTCAGCACAGGGTGAGGGAGCAGGAGAGGAAGCTGAGCAGTGCAGGCAGCATGTGTAATCTGTGGAGCCATTCCCGTCTCCTCCCAGGTCAGTGTAGTTGGTTGAGCTGTCTCCTATGCCAAGTTCAGCCCCTGCCTTTCTCATTTGAGCCTCCTGCCCTGTAGCATACATTTTGGAGGGAAATCCCAAGTGCCTTTGCCCTTCTGTATGGACATGTTTTTTCCCCTCCCTGTTCCTCTCCTGCCTCTCCTCTGGCCTACAAGGCCAGAGTTCATCCTTACTCTGGAGCCACTCTCCAGGTCTTGTTCCAATGGGCGTCCAAGAGGCAGTTCCCATTGCACCCAATAAAACCTGGTCCAAACTGTGACTCTCCCTCCTTCCCGTTCTTCAACAGTTAAATGTAATTTTGGATATAAGCTATCCAGATTAAAGAGATATCTGAGATACTTTACTATCATGCTGGCTCCTAAGTTAAGTAAACACTATAAATCATGGAGCCAGATTCAGCTCTGACTGAACTTTCACATCAAGCTTTAGTTTGATGTTGAAATAAGGTGACATACCGATTTCAAGAATACTGACTTATCCCCTACTGGTGTTTATGTAAAGAGAGTTCAGCTCATGGACTTCTCCTTGCATCATGGATATACTGCCAATGTTACTCCAAGTGGTGTTTTCCTGCTCTGTCTTGCACTGTTCACCAAATGTTCAGAGGGAAAACAGGTCTTAGACAGCATCTGTGCAAGAACTGTTTGAGCACAGATGTTATATCATTTTGGCTCAGGGTGACAGAACATAATTATCTGAAAACATTTCTAAGTCACAGGCTCATTGTCTGCTCTATTTAAAATCATTTCTGGCAAATGATGATATCACAGGCAAAAGACAAGCCTTCTTATGGCAGAATAGATCGGTGTGATGAATATGCATGGTAAGGATATAGGACCTGAGGGAGAATCAAGTTTGCAAGACGTCTGTCTACTTACAGTGACACTTTCTTGCTACCTTACAGAGAAAAGAAGGAAAACCAAGAGAAAAGACAGACTATATATGATGGAAGATGTATGCCCCAAATGTGACATTTGGCGGTTTGACCATTTTCACTGCAACAGCAAAACATATTCTCAGCTGGCTTAGCAGAGGAAGTAAGGCAAGTACTTTGCATGCCTCCATTAGGACATATTTATGTTTTATGTGACTGGATGAAATAAAACACTGGTTCTCATCTCTTTCTGTAGCTGTGAAAGCTGGCTGTGTTCGTGCTTCACTAGGCCTGCGGGAGTCGACACATCAGTGAAGATCTCTGTTGTTTGGCAGCCATGGCCATAGAAATCACCAAAACAGACAGAGTAGTGTAGTGCTTCTTGGTATTTTCCCTGCCTGCAGTCCAGCTGCAGAGCACACTCTCCCATTCTGCTTCTCCAACATTTTTGACAGAGACAAAAGCTTTTCAGATCTTTTAAATGATTGCATATGTAGTCTTCAATGATTTTAAATCCTTTATGATCACTTTGCTTGACCTTTGTATGATGGAGGACTTTGAATTTTATCCTCCAGTTCCTAAAATCAAGCACAACAGGTTTTGGTTGAACGGTGTTTCTTATGAAAGTTTTGCCAGTCTAGATGTAAAGGCATCAAGTCACAGTGATTGCATGGTGTGCCTTGGTAATGAGTCCCTTGACTGCTTGCTCTCAGTTTTAGATGTCTGCTAGCATAATGTTTTCCTGAATTCAGTTTCCAGCTGCTTATTTTACCACTCCCTTGCCTGCTTTGTTAAGGAACCATCTACACTTTATACTGCTTCCTTGGCAAGGCACTGGACACTTCCCTTTGGTGAGCTGAGTAGAGATCCTGACTGAGCTCTTAAACGATGACAACTGTTGACAGGGACCTATTCCTGTTGCAACTTGACAGATCAGGAGGTGCATCTGCAAACTGGAATTATGCATAAGGCTCCATGGCCATGTGTAGGCTTGTGCTCTTAGGGCTGGCCCCTGTGAGGTGCTTACCATGTCTGTGTGATGCTGAATATGCTCATCTCCCATCAAAATATTTGCTGGTGGACATCTCTCAGGCAACCTGGGCACCTGTGTGATGATCAACTTGTGTAAATGTAGTTTACTGACACCTGGACTTTCCTGTCCCTGCCAAGCAAAGGGCTGTTGCATTGAAACAGCCGCACTAGGGGTTGCCTCTAGGCCAGCCAGCAGCCTGTTTGAAGGTAATTAGGGAATCCTGGGCATATTGCAGATTATTTGTTAGGGCTGTTGTAATGGAGTTATATGAGGGAAATGGAAGGAGGGAAAGAGGACAGTCTGTACTTAGAAATTATTAAGGTTATTTATTTATTTATGGTTTGTTTGATGTTTTGTTTTTGTTTTTGTTTTCTTTAAGCAACCTCTGACAGTGTTTTATTTGCAAAGAAACATGATGTGCTTATCAACAGTAGGAACACAAAACTGTTTGTTGAACTGTGGCATTTTTAGCTTCTGTTCCCTTGAGCTGCTGCTGAGACATTGAGAAATACCTGTTTAGTGGCCTTAGAGTTGTGTAAATCATTTTAGTCAACAAACTTGGCTGCTCTTTCAAGTTAATGTGCCCTTAAAATGTAACATTAGACTATTTGGTTTTGCAATGTTAATGTAAGTACTTTTGCTTATAAACAAGAAGCATCTATAAAAAGGACTCTGCAAAGCGACAGTCAGTCCATGGTGTGCAATAGTGCTCCTTCCACCGTGCCAGCCCTTTCCAGAGAGTGAGCTAAATCACTGGCCTGCTGAAGCCCATGGAAGTGTTTCCAATCACTTCAACCTAATCAAGATTTGGCACAGTAAGAAAACAAGCTCTGGGTGTCAACATATTCTACCTCTCCCAGATGTACAGGCATGTATTTTGGCCCTCTGACAGTGTACATTTTATAGTTAGGCACCAATTTAGTAATGTAAATCCCAAAGGATTTCTTGAGTCCGTCAAGAGAAAACGAAGATGCAAACCCTAAAGCTCTCCCATTAGGTCAGAATCTCTTTTTTCCCATTAATGACAGTTGCCTATGCTATGGGACTATATCGGCAGCTTTCCTGCTGTACAGATTTTGCAGCTGTATTTTGCAGCTTAAACTTCAGTCTTTTTTCCTATTAAAGCCCTGCTGGGAGTATTCAGTTGTACAAAATCTTTAAAGCCAGTGGCAAGGATTCTTATTGATTTCAGTGGAGTTTGGATCAAGGCCATGTAATTAAGCCACAGAAAAGGCTGTTTTGCAGTAGTATCTTTTTCTGGTTTAACAGTGTTACCTGGATAGGATCATATAATCGCCATTCTATATGGCTAATAAAAATGGCACCAAAAGCTACTGAAGCAAGTTGCTGAAAGGTTGTTGCTGCTATTGGTTGAATTATTTGTTGCCACTTGAACCTATTTTTTCTTCTTTTTTTTTGTTGGCAAAACAGCCTATAACTTTCCCTTTTAGCTGGGTGACTGATTTTTGCCAGCTGGTGTCCTGGCTACACAGACTATATTCATATACCTCTGAAAGAAAGGTCTCTGGATGAGCTGGAAGAGGAGCACATCCTGTTCCCTATCCATCTTCTACCTCCATTTTGCACATTAGACTTCTCCAGTGACAATGGTGAAGGTGCTGGTATGGGCATGCTTAGTGGTGTGACAGCCTGTTTTGATGTGCTCATGCACAGGGAGATTCTCCCTCTCTGGAAGCCTTAACTGTGCTGAAGGGCAGAGCTGCTGCTTGGATGAGGAAGGGTCTGATCTTGATGGTGGTTTCAGTCCTTCCCTGAAGATGTGGTATGAAAGCTCCTGACGCTGATGTATAAGAGCATTCAGCCTCCTGTGTTGTAGCTGTTGGCTATCAGTCACTGTCTCTGGCCGCAGCCCACTCCTTTGAAGTGTTTTTCATCTGTGGTAATAACAGCCAGCTTCTGATCTGGGAACTCAAACTCTTCAAATGAGCCCCAGCTCCTCTCTGAAAGACAGTCAGTATGATTCCCTCCTCCTGTGATGCTCATCCTAGGTATTTCTGAGTTCCCAGACACCTGAGCAGAGGCAGCCTGAGGAAAAAACCCTCAGGGTTTCCAACCCAACAGCTGTGCTCACAAGCAGAGGGCTGCAGGTAGAGGAGGAGAGGGGGAAGGACCTGGAGGACTGAAGGTCTGTGATGTCCTCTCCTTTCTTGGAGAGGTGGGAAAAACCCATGTTTTTTGTTAAGTAGAAGCAACCTGCCCATAGAGTCATTGCAATATGCTAAATAGCATGTGTAATGTTGCAAATAATGATTCTTTTGATTACACCATGTGTAAGGGGCAGCGGTTTTTGCCCTACCTCATCTGCCTTGCTGGAGAGAAGGGAGGCAGCTGCCTGCAGACCTGAGCAGTGTGACTGGGAGCACCAGGGAGGGAACAGTCTCCTCCCTTCCCTATTCCCACACCTCGTGCAGGAGCTTATGGCTGTCTCCTGAGTCAGCCATAACAAGATGCAGAGAGGCTTTTGGAGAGTCTTTGACTTTGCGTCGTCAGCCTCCAAGAGCAGCCGGGCCTCCTTCCTTTGGAGCTGCCTCTGAAGGAGGAGGAGAACAAGGATGAGGAGAAGGAGGAGGAGGAGGTCTCAGGACTCTTGTGGCCACAGCAGACAAACAAATGCAAAAGCAAAACAGGGAAATCTATTTCCCATGGAAAATTATCAAAACAAAAGGTTGCCAAGCCCATCCCTGCTGCATCCACAGTGACTGTAAAGATGACGATAAGGTAGCTACTTTCATAGCAGGGTGGTGGGGGAGAAAGGCCAGAAGCTTGGGAGGACATCTGAGGAAGGCATTCAAATAAACAGCAGGTAGGGGAAAGAGGTGGGCACCATCTCCCATAATGGAGGCTTCAGAGACAGGAGAGAGAGAGAAGATTCAGAGGGGAGGTAACAGGAGTGACTGAGGGTAGAAATGCCCAAACCACAGACCAATGGAGGTGGATGTGAGGAAGAAGAAGTGAACAACCCTTGTGAAGGCAACAACAAGAGGTGGATTAGCAATGAACTGAATGCAAAGGGATGACTCAGTAGTGATGCCTCCGTTACAAGAGCAGCTGAGGGGGAGTCTTGAAATGCTAGTGCAGGGAGGAAGAGGCCAGGCATAGGTGCAAGAAAGGAGGAGGAGACAATAAATGCAATAAAATCTTCTAATGAAAAAAAAATCTCCCTACCCAAAGCTGTAAGCAAATGAATTCAGAGCTATTCATGGTACTGACATCAATTCTTTGCTTCTAAAACAATAATGGGAATAAGCGGAGAAAGTGGGAGGAAAAGGAGGAAATGAAGGAAATTAATTTTTGGCAGTAAAATTTATCAGGAGCACTTAGGTACTTCTGGAAATGTTATTCAAATTTCCTAAGTAGCAGAGGCCGTGGCTCAATGAGATAGTAAATCAACTTTCAGGGCACTTAGCGCTGACCCAAACCTATTGCAACCATTGCACAAAACAATAAGCTGCTGTTTTGAATCCCCTTGCTGCTTCTTATTCACCGGACGATATGGTTTTTGACAGGTTAACATTATTAAAGCAGCTTTCATGCTAGATCAGGTGCTACACGTCCTCCTGAAGCTGGCAAAAGGCCAGGGTGATGGAGTAAAGCTGCACAGACCTTGGGCCATGTGTTGTGGCTAATTCAGTGGAGAGGCAACCATGTGAGTGTGACTGCTGGGGCTCAGCTTTGTCCTGCCAGGTGACCTGCTAGCGCGGAGAGCTGACACTGATGGTGGTGGAGCTACAGCCCTCAGGGAGGGCTGAAAGCTTGCAGGTGGTGGGGGGAGCAATGGGGCTTTGGGAAGCCCCCTGGTCCCCAACTTCCATTGAAGCAAGTGCGTTGGGAGATTGGGATCTTATGAAAACCCCACTGGATGGCTTTACAAATGTGCCTCCATGTGCCTAATTCTCACCAGAAACCACTTGATTTGTGAAGTTTCTCCATCGCTTACACAGTCTCGAACGTCACATTACCCTGTGGCCACGCTTCCTGGGGCTGAGCTGACCTGCTGGTCTTCACCTCCTGGGGCTGCCTTTGGCTGGCAGTTTGGAAGATGACATCAAGAAAACTCAGGACTTGTCTAATTCACAAGGGCTCCAAATGTCCCTTCTCCTCCGAGGGTTTCCCTCGTTGCAGGGATGAGGAACTCAAGGAAGCCGCAGCGGCCACCTGAACACAACCCCTCTCTGGCCCGGGGCCAGGGCTGTGGTGTACAGGAAAGGCCTCATTGACAGAGGCTGAAATCAGATGTGACCCTTCAGCCTGGGAGAAGGGCTGTGGAGCCTGATGGCAGCTTGCAGGGGTAAAGGAGTGCCTCTTTAATACCTAGGAGGACTTGAACTTGGGCAGCTTCAAGGGTTTCTTCTTGAAGAATTCCCTATCATGAGGCTGAAAGATTTTACACTTCAACAAGCTGAGGACCTTGAAAAAAGAGTTTCAAGGCAGGAAGAGAAAGCCCCCCGAGGTGAGCTCAGGTCCATGAGAGACATTACTAGTGCTATGTCAACATGACACTGAATCAGGGTCGGGTGAGGTTAGCTCTAATGGCACACAGCTAACAGGATGCCTGGGGAGCAGATGTGAAAGGGGTCCTGCAAGTTGCTAATGCCTTCATCTGGGACAGCAATAGTCAGACACTGATTCACAAAACTTCCCTTCCCTGAGAGGTCCTTTAAATATGTGTATTTTTTTAAACAGTGAGGAAATGAATGGCCATGCTGAGGATTAAGTGCTCCTCACTCACATCTGATCTCAGGCATGCTGGCTTTACCCCAGCCTGATCTGCCTGCTGCCAAGGCGCTCCTCTCTGGCTTTCTTCACGTTTTCCCCTTGCCCTTTTGTCTGCTTCCTCCTCTCCCTGTGTTGGGGCCATCCCAAATTGAGTTCCTGCTCTGGCATGCAGTGGGGAACAAGTGTTGAAATCCTTCTTTTTGTTTGGCGCTTTTTTTTCTTCTGCGAAATGCAATCTTGCTAACTGGTCGTCTTATTCTCAGTATATCCCCTGCTGGACCCCTTGCCCCTTTCCCTGATCCCAGCTCTGCACAGCTGCACAAAGACATCGGTCACATTGCAAGAACAGCCTCCCCCAGGGCCTTGGTGTGGCTCTGAAAGCATCTTACTGGTTCCAGCTCTTGTGCTCAAGAGATCTCTGCTTGCCACAACTCAGACTGGCTGGCATGGAGGCCAGCTAGAGCCCACTTGCACCCACCATTGCGGGCTGTAGCCAGTTCATGCCCAGGGCTACACAAGTGCACACCATAAATCTTCACAGGGCTTCTGGTAAAAACCCTCAATTGAAGAAATGCTGTTATTCACTTTTTTGGGGGCTATTCCAGTTCAGACTTTAAATACTGAAAAAGATAACAATTTGAGCAGGATCCTTTAAGCTAGATGTCTCAGCTTCCTTCTCATCCCCAATTGCTCTGTCCTTCGGAGCCTGGCCATTTCTGAAAAGGACATGTCCTTCAGGGCAACACTTTCTGTGTTTTTTGATGTCTTTTGTTTGTCCCCTAATGTAAACTCTCTCTGTGACGGAGCTTTTAGCATGACTTTCTGTGATAAGCTGTTCAGCTTTTTTTCCTTTGGGTTTTGTCTGTAACAAAAATGATTTACCATTGGGAAGCCTTTCCTTGCCTGTTTTTTATCCCAGATTTCCTGACTCTTGTCATCTTCATATTTCATTTCTCCTAGGCTGCCTTCTTTATGTGTGTTTGCCGCTGCATCAGCCTCCTCAGTCAAGCTGATGTTCTGAAGGTTTTCTGGGGAAAAGAGATTATTTTCCAAACCAGGTTAGGTAGGTCAGGAAAACCCACTGAGTAAGCAGAATTTAGACTAGCAGATGAACACAGCTTATTCAGGGAGGACATTAAGATAAATCTTCCAAATCACCCCCTTCAAAATATAAGCTTAGTCTGCTTTAGGAGACGCTGTTGACATAAATCAGCCAGTTTAGCTGCTAGTAAAGGCTTTGTAGTATAGACAAGTGCTCCTAAGTGAAGCTGACTGAAGTGCCGGTGGTTTGACTCAATTGCCATACGTCAGTTAGGTAAGGTCACTGCTTTATTCATGCAGCGTTTCTGCAGTTTCATGTAGACCCCCGAGGGAGTAACACTCTGCAGCAAACCTTTTTTTTGCATTTGTTATTTTCACATCCTGGGTGTCTTCTGGCAGTCATCATATGCATCACTGCTCGATTCCAGCCTCTCGTTCTCAAGTTTCCTTTGCAAGCAGGGTGGTATCTGGCTTGTGGAGCTTGGGGTTGACTGGGCTTGAGTGAAGTGAATCATCCTCACAGAGTAATCTCCCTTCACTGACGCTGAACTGCAGCAAGCTGTTCCTATTCTGCAAAGCACATAAGCCAATTTTTGGCTCCGTTTCTATTCAGCAGAACGTTTAACCATGAGTTTAATATTAAACTCATGCTCAAATCCCATGGTTTATTATTGGATTTACGTGAATGTCCATGCTACATCACTGAATGAGAAGGGGATTAATTACAAGGAGCGGGGAGCTTTGCTGAGCTGGGTTCATACAGAAGACTAGTGCACTCTTGCCCAAAGGCTTCCCCTCTCCACCAGTTGTGTATCCAACAGTTTACTCCCAGGGCACAGTGTTGATATTTTAGTCTTGCTCATCAAGGGACATTTTTGCAGGGTTGGATTTGCCAGGTGAAATGGCCTGTGGGCTTCCGCAAGACCTTGGTGAGCATCTCAGCTTTGTTGCATGGGAAGGGTGATGGCAGCTGGGTGCAGCCATGTGGCATGCAGAGGGCACCACTCTACTCATCTGGTTTTTCTCATCTCTGGCTTCAGATGGTGAAAATGGAGGAGGCACGTGAAGCACAGCAGGCTGAGCTGACTGCTTTCCCATAGCAGATTTCACACAAGCTCAAAAGGGTAGAAATTGAAATATTCAGTTGCTGCAGTGTTTTCAGAAGGGAGGAGGTGACAGCTCCATTTGTATACTGTGCAAGAGGAGTTCCAGCAGGGCACCACATGCCTGCTGGTCTCTGTGAAGGGGTTCTTGCTTTCCTCCCTCCCTATTTACTTCTTGTAGAAAATGCTAAGCTGAATTATGTTTTTAGAAGCATACCGTCTTCAAAAAGTCCTATGATTTAGACAGATGTCTTCCTCTAAGGCAGGAGATGACATTATATTCATTAAATGTTTCACACAACCCTGTCTTGTCCTTAACTGCTGGCCATAAAACATGCTAATCCCTTACGGAACTGCATTTCTGTCCCAATTGCAGCTAAGATGAACACAGCCCAGTGTCATGATAAAACAGGGCTGTACCTGTCCCTAAAGCTAGACCTCAGAAGAAGTGTAAAAATGTCTAATGAGCTGAGCAGGGTGGAGCATGAGAGACGGGGCCTGTAACAGCTAGCCCACACAGATGGGAATACAGAAGGAGCTGTTATGAAGGTCATGCTGTTGGGATTTGATCAGTTAAAACTGGATGCAACTCCTCTGCAAGCACTCTTGAACCCTGAGCTGAAGCTGGACACTACATAAAGATTGATGCTGTCAGTCCTTGAGTGCTGACGAAGAGCCCAACTCTATGGGCAGTAGACCAAGCTCTCAGTCTTTGCACCTCACATTTCCCAGCCTTTACAATGGGAATAATAATAGTTTCTAACTTCCCAGCAGTGTGGCATTAGCTGTGTTTAAACAGTGCTTAAACAGAAAGTCTGAGCACACTTGGTGAAACTCCATTTAATTGTTTATGGAATTAAATTTAGCAATTGGTTTTTCCAGTGTTCCCACTGTAGCCATTAGCCTGAGAAATCTGCACCCCCTCTGACATGCAGTGGCAGTAGGGGACTGATCTGTGACTTCCAAAGGTGCAAATCAGAAGCCTTTCCTTCTACTGAGTGGAGGTGTGCCATTGCCGGGCTGTGGTAAGTGAGAGGATGTTCACTGCAGACTGTTATGATTTGTAGAGAAAAAACATAGAGCTTAGTCATCAGAAACAGGGGTTAGTCATCAAAAACAATCTACCTTCCTCTTAAAATAAAAAGGCTTAAAAGTTTGGTAAGGTTTACAGGGCATTAAAAAAACACTGCTATTACAATTGCCGGCATTAATTCTCATCAGGTAGCCTTCCTTCCCTGTTTGATGCAGAGACTTACAGCTTCATGTCTGTTGCCAAATGCTTTAGCCCTGGTGCCCGTAAAAGGTTTCTGCTGTAACTGTCTTGTTATCAGACCATCAATGTCCTGACACTTCCTAGTGATTAATCCTGTGTTGAAATGAAATTAAGTTTCCATAGATTTGGCAGAATGACCCCAGGACTTCCTATTTGGGGAATACAAAGAATAAAGCATCTGCAGCCTACAGGAAGCCAGAGTCTCTGATTTCCTGCAGAGGCAGAACAAGAACAAACAGGGAACACATATTTCACAGTGGCAGTCGAAAGCGCACGTAAGAGCCCTGGCGGCCCCCATGATGAAAACAATTAGAAGGGGGAACATCCCTGGTCCCAAAATTATTTGTGGGTGTTTTGTTACATACACAATATGCCATTAAAAAATAGATGTAACTCAAGTTAATGTTTTTTCCAGGTGACTGTTAAACTTTCCCTTGGCATATGTATTCTGCTTTACATCAGCAAGATTGTACTTGTAAAGCAAGTGGGTTTTACATTGCTGTTTGCTACACTGGGCTCTCTAGATCCATTTGTGCTTGGGAAAACACAGTGACATTTTCTTTGATGCCTTTGTTTAAATGAGCCAGGCCAGATTCAGGCTGATGTAAACTCCAGTGAAAGGAGCAGGGGGAGATAATAAGGCAGCAAATCATACTTGCAGGCTAGCTCTGACTTGCAATGAAAGGCACATGGGGAAGTGGAGACACCAGCCTACCTTCTGGGGCTGCGCAGCACAGTCTCCCTAAGAGAGAGCCATTGCTGCCTCTACAATGCAGTTTAGCAGCTCTACACCCACAAAAGGAAATGCTTCCAAGTGCTTCCAAATTGCTGGTTACGCCTTGCACTAATGGGCATCGTCAGCTTAAAATTAGACCTCTGTCTGAATAATGCTTCTACCTGAACATATATACTTGCACGTGTACATGTGTACATATTGATGTGCGTGTGTGTATGTATAGACAGAGAAAAACCTGTTGTGCTTACCCGCCACATTGTTGGGATTATCTTGGTTGCTGTAGTGTGTTTACTTAGCTTTGTCAGATGGCTCTCACTCCTTTGCCACGGATGCTTTTGACAGTGTCAGTGGTTCTGTTGCTGCTGGTTCTTGTCAAAAGAAATTGTCTTATTTCTGTCCTGCAAAGGCACCATATTACTATAACCACTGTGTCTAAGAATATCTTGTATCCTACAGTTTTATATCAGTCAGACCTCTTTCAATGCTTCCTAACCCAAATGGAGTGAAAGAGGGGAGACATAGATGCTGCAGGATGTTAGGCTTGGTGTACTTCCATGGGGAAAGGTCTGACCGGTGGCTGGTGAAGACAGCTGTCCTTCAGCAGGTAGAAATGGGGCTAGCATGATTCCCTGGAAAGTTGCTTGTCTTGGCATTTTTAATAAATGGCTGTCTAGAAACAAAATGCAAACTGTTGGTCGTCTTTAAAACCATGACTCCGTATGAGGGAACTGGTTTTGAAGCTCCAGACTTGAGAGAAGACTCAAAGCGTCCAACTATGATATTTTTTGGAAAGGGCATCTTTAATTTTTTCTTTGAGATGTTAGCCTCAGAGTGGATATTTCTGTAGCCTTGAAAGTATCAAATTCACGAGGTACACAGGATGTGGCTCCCAGGTCCTTACTGTGGTGACACTGGGAAGATCATGTTATATCAAACAAGTCCCAAGAGCACTGCAGAGAACTGTGAGTGAACTAAGGAAAAGTTTACACCACAAAATGCTGCTTGCCACTGAAATGCCAGAGGCAGTGAGAAAGCTGTTCTTCCCACATGGCACAGGGAGCATTTACTGGATGCAGTCTAGACACACTGACTTGGCCACTGCCTGGAGTTAATAAGCCCTTTTTCTTAATTCATGCTCTTGTCATATGGACTTTGTTTCATCTGCAGTTTGGTAAAGGGCTCAAGGAGTACCTGTTTGTGCTGAAATCTGCAAGGATTTGGGGATGCAGCAGGGAACAAGGGCATTCACACAGAGAGAGTAGATTCGCAAGACTCACGCTGCAATTCTGCATCTGCAGGGAGCTGGGCTATGCTACCTTTTCACTTTGTTCTTTCTCTGAATTTTACAAGGCACCATGTGCCCCTGTCTCTGCCAGTGGGCTGATAAAGTCTTTCCCAGTTATTCTAGAATGAGTAATGTACAGACAAATCTATGCAGTGCTGCCAGCTCTTGTGATTTTGTAAGTCTTGCAATGTTTGCTTTATGTTCGCTCGGATTTTGCTCCCAGATTAATGCGGTGCAATTCCTCTTCCCGTTAGCAAACAGGAGGAGGGGAAAGAAAAAGCACTCCACGTGTCCAGTCTACCTGGCAGGAAAGGAAAGCCAGGACCTGTGACAGAGGAACCCCCTGGCTGTTAGAACTGGGCTCAGACACGTCACAGCCACAAAAGCCACAGCTCCATCACTGCACTGTGGATATTGTTGTAAATAACCCCTGCTCAATAAATCAGACTATTAAATGACTGCTCTTTCCTCTCACTGCCACCCACCCCTGTCCATGCATTATCTCATCGTTCTTTTCTCTTAGAACAATTGTGCTTTCCTGCTGAGAGCTGCTGGTGGTTTTCCACTTCTCCAGGGGAAAGCCTTCAGAGAGAGTGCTTACTTCCCCACACAGAGATGCCTGCAGCCAGGTGCAGCAGGGCCCAGGCTGAGCCTCAACAGCCAGGGGAGGAGAGCAGCCAAGGCAGACCTCTTAAAATAGGCAGCTGACCTCCTTGGCAGCTCTGGCCTGAAGAGAACCCAGTGGAGAGGCCAGGGATGACCTGCAGCATCTTTCCTCAGCAAACATGGGGTGCTGCCTGGGTGGTGGACAGGCCCCCCCAGGGTGCACGGGTGCCACGGGTGGGGTGGGAGCTGCTGCTGCGTGCCCCATCCTGCACAGGAACCGCACACCTCTGCTGTTTTTAGCAACGGACACTCCTCGCCCATCAGTCAGGGCTAAGCCTCTCAGCCACCTCTTCCAACACAGATTTCCTGTATTATACTGTCAAATCCCACGTCCTGTATAAGAGGCACATGAGACGCAGCTTTTCTTGTATGCTTTTGCCATCTGGCCATGGCTTGCAGCAGAGGCTGTCTCTGTATGTGTGACTTAGCAGTCCAGATGTCCCTCATTTACAAACCCTTTGGACAGCCCCGTGACCGAGCACACCAACCTGGCCTATCCTGAGTGTGGTGCTGAGTGTTTCTTCCACAGCTCCCAGGCTAATACTTATTGCAGCCACACTTCAGTTTTGGTCAAAGGGAGCATTAACTCTCATGAGGGCACCTTGATATAAAGGCCTTGATCTAAAGACCTAAAGAAAGATCTTTCTTTATGGAAAAGATTTCTATATAGAAACTCAGATTATCTTGTTCAGCAAGTTTGTAATTTTATTCTTCTACTTCCTGTTAAAATCCACCATTGTGAGTGAATCAGTGAATCATAGACATGATGCTTATCTGGAGATGGAGAAGTCATTCTGCTGCTGCTTCTGTTGGCCAAATCCTGTTCCTTCCATGAGCACATCAGATATAAGCATCCCCTTCCCTTTCTCTCTCGCAGACACCAAGCTCTCCTGGCTGTGGCTCTCAGGCTTCACTTGATGAGAAGCAGTAGTTACCTGTGGCACCACTGTGACCACCACTGTTTGCTTTGTAAGCTGTAATGCAGTAAAGCACCTCAAGATGCTGTTTCTGTGTGAGTGACTGGAAGTAACTGTAAAGTTATACATTGCCTTGACAAAAATGCAGGCATCTGAGCTCTGCAGCTTCACTTCTACACAGAAATAACCCCATGGAAGTCAACATTGCTGATATTTAATGTGCACCACATATGGAAAATGCTAAAGGTTTTTTCAGTGGTGTAACTCTCCTGATGTGATCATTACCTAAGGATTTAATCAAAATCACTGTCATGTTACAAAGGTGTCAGTGAGCAGAGAATCTGCCTGATATGTCAGAAGTGATAACGTTTTCCTGATACAGCACATAAGTTGCCAAGCAAGTGTTCTCTTCATTTACGTCACTTTTACCCCAATGTAACTCCATTCATTTGACAATTAGAGGAGGGGTGTGGATCTCCTGGGAGGAAGCTCACCTTTACAGTTCTTGAAATTGATGACATGTGGGTTTCCAGCAGTTTAGCTGTGATTGTTCAGCAAAAATTAGCTCTACGCAGAGCTGATGAAACTGCACGCATCAGGTACACTAATAGGCAACGAGAAACCAAGTCTTGTTTGCATTGTTTCAGAGACTGTTTAGAGTTGGAAAGCCATAAATGAATGACAACATCCTTTGAGGAAAGAGAGTGTTAAACTCTCTATCCTTAGCCAGTCTCTAGCCTGAGTAGGGACTGCTGTGGCAAGAAACTTTGGGATATCTCTAGACCATTCCTTACTCAGTGGCAGAGAGGAGATCAGCTCAGAGGAAGGTTTGCCCCCGACCACTTATTGTATCCCCCTTGCAACACCATGCAAGGGACATTTTTGCCTTGCCTTTTGCCAGTGTGACCATATCTCTTGTATTCATTTTCATGTCCATTGGGTCTGAAAAGAAGTTGAGATTTTCTGCTTACAGTTAGAAATGTGTAGATCACTTCAAAGCTTTTATCCTAGAAAAATGCATTCTAGGAGCAAAATACGTTGCTGGATCTTGTGTGAGGTTGCGTGTAGTTTACACAATGCCTGATGCAAACTGAAAAACTTTGAAGTTTGAATAGGGAAACTTCTGGTCTGCACTGTAGGTTTGGCTGATAGAAAGCCCTTCTGTGCTTCAAAGCTTTTCTAAGATGTCAAACATTTTGAGTTAATTAGGGTTAGGAGCTGTTTCTCTGTTTGAGTTTGTGACAGCAGAGAGTTAAATAAAGCTTTGCTTACAAAGTCTCTCACTTTGAAATACACACAAAGCTGTTCAGTGTTAATTCCCAAGTTTGCTTTAAGGTTTTCGGGTAAACATTTTCTCTCCTCTCAGTCTCTGTGAAGGAGCTCTTCCAGGTCTTTATTTGCCTTCCTTTCACAGTGGAGTTTGTCTAGGCTTGGTGGGGATTGTGCTAACTTTGCCATCAAGTCTGCAGGAAGACAGTTAAAACAGTTTCTACTTGTGCACCAGCTCTTCAGAATGATTGCTAACATAGGGCTGGAGATTCAAATATAATAGCAGTACTGATATGACAAGTTAAAGGTTTACAGATGTCTTCTCACTTAGCATTCAGAGAGAGTATTAAGGGAGGTTCATTGTTTTTCGGTTGAAAAAAGCATCCAAGACTGTCACCTAACCCATATGATGGTATCTTGGTTAGATTTATTCACAACATTTTCACTAGCCCCATAGAATTTTACAAAAAAAGATTGGCAGTCCTTCTTTATCACTAGGGGGAAGACACTAAAACACAAAAAAGAAAATGTGTCCTGGGGCAAAGTGACCAAGCCTACTTCTCTATGCCATCTAAAGGGTTAATCAGAACATCTTGGGCCTCCAAGACAGATATGATACCCTTTGTCTTCCCAAGGCCAGCCATTTTGGGCTGTAGAAAGGTGGGTCTTATCCCCACCTTACGAGATGAGACTGAAGGAAACCACTCAGCCAGTTCCTGTTGGTGTCCCTCACTCCACCAGGAATCTATGGGACTGCAGCCCAACACCTTTCAGTAAGCCTCTTTGAGGTAGTCCCCAGCTGCTCTGGCAGCTTCTCCTCTCTCCGCTGACCATGGGCCAGCACATGGCCTTTTGCACAAGCGGCTGCTACTCATCTGTGGCTGGAGAAGGAGCTCTTCTATCCCCGCACCCTGCTGTGATTGCCACAGTGCAGGTTTTCCACCCGGCAGGCCACTTGTCCTGCTGCTAGAGGCTGCAGTCCAAGGTTTCCTGGTGACTGACAGCCCGGCCTCATACTGCAGTCCTCAAACCTTGCCAAGCCATGTCCCCAGTGCCACTAATGGCTTACCTACCAGTTGCAACTGCTTAGGAGGTAGAAGTGAATTTGTATGTCTCCTACAAGACATCTTGCCCCAAGGCACTCCCGTGGATGGGTTGGAGCCCCTGGTGCAACCTAGCATCTCCCACTGACTGGAGGCATCCATCTGCCCCACCACAAGAGAGGCTGTTCCCCATTGTGTTTTTATCAGACACGCCAGAGGTGCTGCGGGTGAATAGAAGATGACACAGAACCGGGGACCACACCAGCCATGAGTCACGCTGGGGATATTCAAAGCGGCTGAGCACCCCTCACTTACCTATTCTGTTTGGGAGACATGTTCAGCTCCTCACAAAGCATTTGTCCCAAGTAAGGCAGGGGAATAAACTGTGGGCACCCTGCCTTATCAGCCTTAGCCTTTTCGTTAACAATGAATAGCTAAATGTTGTTTTCTAAGAAGCAACTGATTTCGACAAAAATTTACTGGAAGCCTGGCCCAGAAATGAGAAGTCACTTTCAAAGGTGTTGCAGAATGAATCGGTTGTCTGCAAATTAGACCATTTATAGTTGTAATATGCACTACTAGTTCTTAAGACACTTTAATGGCATTTCAAGCTTAGCATTTTGTTAAGACATAGAACATTCCTCCTCTGTATGCCTTTTTACTTCAATAATCACTGAATGAGATATAAAGGTCTTGTCTACACTGGAAAAAAAATGCAGTAAAATGTTTTATATCAGAAAACCAAAGTAGGCAGCTTCATGCAGTCACTACTATGTGACATTAGAGTCTTTTATTGATTTCACTTACACCTCTTGGGAATAGCTCACATTTAAAGTTAAATCTAAAAGGTCATTTTTATACTGGAATAGGGGTATTTACATAGGGAAGAGATCACGGTGTAACAGTACCGTATATGTTATAGGTAACTGCTAACACTTAGATAAGTAGACAAGGTCTTTGAGATTGCCTGAGGGAGTAATTCCAGATCTAAATCTTGGCCCAAAGACAGGCTTGAGGCTTATTCATACACATCAGGGTTCAGGCCCTCAACTGGGGTAAGCTGATGCCACTCTATTGATTTCTGAAAAGCTAAACCAATTTACAGCAGATGAGAATCTGCTCCAGATTTCCCAGCTGCCCTATCAAAAATCTTCTCAGAGCATTGACTGAGGAAAGAAAAAAGGTCTCAGCCTGATATCAAAGAACATAATAGACCTTTAATTTAATTGACTTAATTTTATTGGCAACTATTCTATGATGAAATGAAAACAGATCATCTGGATGAACAAGAAAAGGTTAGATGGGAGTAACCCATTAGCAAATATCAGGGCATCATCCTATTGTCCTCATTTAATAAAGAAACGGGTCAGTAAGTATAATCATAAACATTTTTACATTTTAGTGAAGATTTATTTGACACCATTACTCATAGAGAGATGGATCCTTGGAAAAGCAAATGTTGAAATAGTCTAGCAGATGAGAAGCTAGGTCCTTTATTTGGCATAAAATGGCACAGTTCTACAGATTGACCTGTTTAATTTCACCTTTTATAGCAGCTGAGCTATTGCTTTGGACTGCTGTGGGATATTTGATATTTTTTTAACTCTTCTTTGACAATTTTTCTTTACTTACAGCTTCTTTTGCCTGATTCTAATGTCCTAAGCAATCTCTGCATAGATGTAACTTGATATACATTATCCCAGAGAGAGAAAGACTCAGAGAGGGAGTTGAGTTGCTTCTCAGGGCTCTATCATGGGTAAAGCTTCAGGTCCAATGTTTATGAACATTTAGCATCCAACTGCATCAGTGCTTGAGACAGCACAGGACACAGCTCAGCTTGCCAATCAGCACGGCCATCCCTTGGCCTGCTAGTGAGCATGGCTGCTGTCAGGATCTCCATAGGCATGTCATCAAACTGCATCATTGGGGCCACCATCCCTCCTCCACCCCAGGTCTTCCACCTTCCTCCCAGCTCTGGGCATCGCCTCTGGGTGATGCCTTTGCCGATTCGGCATTGTGCCTGTGTCATGGTTTTAGCTGGGATAGAGTTAATTTTCTTCACTGTAGCTGGTACAGTGCTGTGTTTTGGACTTAGTATGAGAATAATACTGATAACACACTGATGTTTTAGTTGTTGCTGGGTAGTGCTGAACTAGTCAAGGACTTTTCCAGCCTCTCATGCTCTGCCGGGTCCACAAGAAGCCGGGAGGGGAGGGGGCACAACCAAGAGAGCTGATTCAAACTGACCAAAGGGGTATTCCATATCATATGACGTCATGCCCAGCATATTAACTGGGGAGAGTTGGCTGCGGGGGCAGCAATCACGGCTTGGGAACCAGCAGCGTCGGTTGGCGTGTGGTGAGCGGTTGCACCACTTGCGGGTTGTTTTTTTTCCTTTTCTTTATTCGTGCTTCATTTATCTTTCTCGTTGTTTTCCTTTTTATTA
>VZTV01104220.1:9574-23927 GCA_013400875.1 Anhinga rufa | reverse complement strand
TTAATAATTCTCTCATAACAAATATGAACTAAATTAGCATTGCAAATGCAGATTATAGCCACCACTAGCAGCAAGAGGAACCTTTCTCACCCAAAGAGGGCATAACGGAAATGTAACTGAGGCGAAACTGCTTATACTAACTGCAACAATCTAGCAAAAGCAAAGGAGCAATGGTTAGCAATTCACAGCAGTGCAGAGATGCTGCTGTACGGTCTGTGGGTTGTGCAAAAGTCAAGGTGCAGCTTTCCTGTCCTTATTACACGGCAGCCTCTGCCAGGGCATGAAGGCCCTTGCAAATACATCCAGCCCCAACTGAGACCAGGAAGCAAGCTGTGGAGACCCCATCCTCACGTAAGGGTCCCTGGAATCCTAGGGTCCCCTTTTAACAAAGTATTGACCTAGTACAGTAGTATCAGTATACTTTGCATCCAAATAAAAATTCATCATTTCAACATAGACTGCTCTCACCAAAATCAAGTGACTTGAATACCAAGTTGCTCTGAGATGGAAAGAGGAAAGCAGAACCAGTGCTGGTAAAGATAAGATGGGAAAAAGTAACCTCATGACTTATGATGAAAGATTATTCCAGAAATGACTCTGCCCTCATAGGGGGAGAGAGAGTGAGATTTAATATCCTAGAAAGCTCTGAAGATAATCTATTCCGAGGAATAAAACATGTTACTTAGTAAACAAATTCTGCAAATGCCATCTTAAAACTGTTCTTTCTGCCCAACCATTAAAACGTATCGTTATTGGAAGGCTTTTACATAAGCTAACACTCCTGCTGACCAAAAAATCCGTCTTTCCAAGATACAAACTGCACTTATTCATGGCCAAATTCTCTCTAACCTAGTACTAACACTATTGCTAAGGCTAAATAACCACACCCCCTCCTCCCCAGTTATTTTTTGATGTAACAGAGGCATTTCAAGGGGGCGGGGGGGGGCACTCAGTTGGAAAACAGTTTATGCGTTTAAAAACCAGTAGTGCTAGTCTCAGCTTTGCAGTGGTAATCTTCTGGGGAATTCCAGCTGGCCCATGCATAGGGCAGGTGGAGCCCATCCTTGCCAATTCATCTGCTTTACCCCAGCCCAACCTGGGAAGGACAGTTCTGGGGAAAGGTCTCAAGCCAGAGGGAAAGGAATGAAGAAAAACAAGCTTATAAACCAGGAATAACAGGAGCATCGGGGAGCCATGCCTCCAAAACTGAAGAAATCAGGGTGGTCACTGAGAAGAGGCTTATGGTTATAATTATGCTTGTCTCCAGAAAAATAACTGTGACTCAAAGCACAAGAGCACTTATGGAAAAGCAAAAATAGCTTAGACTTCGCTTTCTTCATAGCACCACCAGATAGGGTAGGGGTTCTGAGGGAAAGGTAGCATTCACTTTACCGTGAATGAAGGATAGCATGAGTTCAAGCAAACAGAATCTAGCATGGTGTAATGGCAGCAGCTCTGCCCTCACGGGAAAAAAAAACAACAAAAAAACCCAACCTCAAAAGTGCAGCTTTGCTTTCAGCCACTGTTGAAGATTTGCCAACAGCCAGAAAGACCTGTAGGAGGCCTGTTTGTCCATGAGCCTTGTGTAAAGGGGAACAACCAACCCTCCACCTCAATTTGGAAGAGCAGGTTGCCTATGTTGAAACCCTCAACAAGCAGAACAGGGTCTGTTCTAACCTCTGCCCTGACGCCATGCAGCATCCTTCAGATTCATATAGGTCTTGTGTGGTTTTATGCATGTGTGCATATGCATAGAATTTTATGCGATTTATATGTAAATGTTGGAGCCTGTTGTTTCAGTCCCACACAAAGTTTGTCACCCTTTACAAGTTTTCAGAATGGAAAAGACATAACTTCCCTCTTCAGGGAGAAGTACCCGGAGAACTACAGGCTGGACAGCCTTACCCCCACCCCCAGGCAGGTGATGGAGCAAACCCTCCTGGAAATCATTTCCCAACACAGGAAGGAGGACAAGGAGGTGCAATAGGAGCAGTCAGTGTGGATTTACAAAAGGGAAGTCATGCCTGACTAGCCCAAGAGCCTCCCCCAATGAGAGGACCAGCATGGTAGATGAGTGGAGCGCAGGGGATGCTGCTTGTCTTCACTTCAGCAAGGCTTTCCACACCATCTCCCATAACATCCTTACAGACAAACTGATGAAGCACAGCCTAGACAAACAGGGACATGGATGGAAAACTGGCTGAACAGCCCAGCTCAAAGGGTTGTGACAAGCAGTAAAGTCCAGCTGGATGTCAGTGACAGGGGGCAGAGCCCAGGCTGGGGCTGGAGCTAATACTGTCCAGCATCTTCATTAGGGACCTGGACGACAGGACAGAGTGCACCCTCAGCGTGTTTGCAGCCAACACAATATTGGGAGGAGCAGTGGATACAGCAGATGAGTACGCTGCCAGTCAGAGGGATCAAAACGGGCTGCAGAAACAGGCCAGCAGAAATCTCACTAAGTTCAACACAGAAAGGCAAAGCCTTTTATGTCTGGAGGAATCACCTCCTACTACAGGTACCAGTATAGGCTGGGTTCCAACCAGTTGGAAAGTAGCTTTGTGGAGAATGACCTGGAGTTCCTGGTGGTCACTTGAGTTGAACACAAGCCAGCAACGTGCCCTTGTGACAAAGGCCAACAGCATCCTGTGTTGCATTAAAAGCAGTAACCAGCACTAGTGAAACCACATCTGAAATATAATATTCCTAAAACAGTTGGGGTTGCAAGGCATGCCTTGAGAGTGTCTAAGTTCAAGCCTGTGCTCAAAGCAGGGTCACCTAAAACAGGCTGCTCAGGAGCTCATCTAGTCAGGTTTTATATACCCCCAGGGATGGAGACTCCCCAGTCTCCCTGGACAACCTGATCTAGTTTCTGATCACCCTTAAAATTTAAAAAGTTGTTTCTTACATTTAACTGGAGTTTCCTGATTTTCAATGTGAGCCCATCATCTCTTGTCCTGCTGCTAGGCACCACTGAGAGTAGTTTGGCTTCCTCATCTCTACTCCCCTGTCAGACATCTATACCCAAGGATATGACCCCCCTGCGCCCTCTCCTCTCCGTGCTGAACAGCCCCAGCTCTCCCAGCCCTTCCTCACATCTCAGGTGCTCCAGGCCCTCAGGCTTTTGCTGGAGTCACTCCAGTCTGTCCACATCTCTGTCCTGGGGGCAGCCTAGCCCTGGACCCAGCACTCCAAATGGATGTCCCCAGCACTGAGCAGAGGGGCAGGATCACCTCCCTCAACCCACTGGCAGTGCTCTGAACACAGCCCAGGGTGCTGGGGGACTTCTTTGTCACAGAAGCACATGGCTGGCTCACAGATAACTCTGTGTCCACCAGGTCCTTATCTGCAGAGCTGTACTGTGTCCAGTGCTGAGCTCTCCAATTTCAAGAGAGACATGGACAGAATGAAGCAACTCCAGCAAGGGGCCACAAAGGTGGCTGAGGGACTGGATCATCTGACATAGGAGGAGAGGCTGAGGGCCTGGGCTGTTCAGCCTGGAGGAGAAATGGATCAGGAGGATCTGATCCACATGCATAAATATCTGATGGAAGGGCACACAGAAGATGGAGCCAGCCTCTTCTCAATGGTAACCAGTAACAAGAGTCAATGGGCATGAACTGAAATACATTTAAACATAAGGAAAAGTTTTTTTCATTTTAAGAGTCATGAACATGGGAACACATTGCCCAGGGAGGTTGCAGTGTCTGCACTAGAGGTATACATAATCAGATTGGCAATGGTCCTGGGCAACCTGCTCTAGCTGACCCCACTTTGAGCAATTGGTTGGTCTTGATTGTCTCCACATGTCCCTTCCAACTTCAACAATTGCATAACTAAACGCTCCAATAAATATTGCAGTGGAGCCTACCACAACAAAGCATTTTCCTGTTGAGAGTGGGCACAAAACCATAGTGGGGCATAAAAAGATCTCATAAAAGTCAAGCACACTTTAGGAAACAATGTTCAGCTTTCAGTAATCTAAAATAGCATGGAGAAGGCATGACAGCTCAAGAAAGCAAACAGCCTTCTCTACAGGCTGAAATACTGCTAAAGCAATCACCTCCTTCACAGCTCCAAAAGCACTGCTAAAATACTGCAATGCCTCTAGAGTTCAAAATGATCCCCATGACTTTTAAACAACTCAAAAATATACAGCCAGTACAATCCTAGACTATGAAGGAAAAAAATACAAGCCCCAAACAAGAAAGTCTGCAAAAACCCAACCACCTCCAAAAACATTAAGTCCATTTCAGGATGCCTCACAGAATGGATACGTTCCTTGAGAGGTTCTAATTCGTTCTTTGCCACAGACTTCATAGGCAGCTTTTAGGAGAACAGCCTCTGGGTCTCAGTTCCTTCTTCTAAGCTTTGCCTATCATATCTACCTAGTCTGTCGTAGTTTATGGATTAGCATCTCTGCATTTCATACAGTTCTAGTCTAAGTGATGCTCTGCCAGTCATTTTCTGCCTTCTATTTCTAGCTCGATGCAGTGTCACATTACATCTCATCTATATAAATGGCCAGCTGATGCCAAAATAGTCTGACCTCTTCCCACCACTCTGTGTGCTTCTGCCACTTGTGCCACGTCCAGCAATTGGGAAGCTGCAGCATGTGCTGGTTCAGGAAACCAATCTCAAAGAAAACTATTGCTAGTTTTCCATTCTATCAGTTAGTCAAAGTACTTAATGTTGGGCCTTTGCAATTGCCAGACGTGTTGCAAACAATCTAGAGCATGAGTTTGAAGCTAGACACACAGAGAAGGGTGTGTGGCAGGAGATCAAGAGCAACCCTTTCAGTGACATTGTTAGCATCACACATTAAGGTGAAAGAACATCCTATGATTAAAGAGTTGTTTCAAGGCAATTACTGCAATTCTTGATCATTCAGTCCTATTTCCTTGCCTCCAAGTGATCATGACTCTGGCCAGGGTAGAACAGATGGTTTTGAGGGTATTTGCTTATGAAAATTTCCTGGCAGTAGTTAAAGATCATATGGCTACCTCAGTATCATCAGACCTTAAGCTATGGTAAGTCAATATAACAGCAATTCCTGTGAAAAAGGACAGCCCTGTTCTTCAGTGGCTTTTCATTTTCTGCTGCAGCAATTCAGAGAAGTACAAAGCACTTTTTTGCCTCAAGGGCACTCATGGCAACAGAGTTGCTACCTATAAGAACATAACGATATCCAAGGCCCAGTACAGAAAAGCTATGGGATACCTACAACATACAGTTGACACATTGAAATTGTTCTATGCATAACACCATCAGAAAAGACAACACTGAATATTTGTTGTGGGTTCAAAAGAACCCAACTCGTGGACTACTAGGAAAAACTCAAGCAACCATGGGAGTCTGGCTATATGGATACACCATTGAGCACATTTGTTAATGCTCCAGATGAGCAACTTGAAGGAAATACCAATTCTGAGATATGAAAAATACAAACCTTATGGTAAAGAGAAAAAGAAGACATTGAGCAACAAAACGTCAGGCTTGGGTGGCACTAAAAGAATCTGTCGCTGTTTTTATTCCATGTGTATTTTTAGGAGTCTCAGGAAAGACATGCAGAGTAGGTGTTTTCAGAAAGTTAGTGACACTTGCAGCAAAAACTGAGCCAAAAGATCGTATCAAATACATTCTCCAGTGTTTGGATATGGGAATAAATGGAACTGAAGTTGGCCAGTCTCTGTCAGACACCTTTGGACTATCAAGTGATGAACCTAGCAGACATATTAGACACAGAAAAGTACCTATATCTACAGCATTACTATGACAACAAAAACTCACTGGACTTTGCGATGTTTGTATTACTATAATTTGTAATGGAAGTTAAATGGTAAAACTGAATTGGCATCATGACAGGTTTATTTAATGCAAACAGCCTTCTGCAGATATCAGTCTGGGACAGGTTACTTTTGAACCTGGTAATTCAGAAGCAGAGGTATGCTTCCAGGCAATGCCCATTTCTGCAGGCTAGCAGGAGATTTCCATGGCTTATTCCAATGCCTCATAGCTGCTTAGACTAGAATGGGATACTCCAAAGTGTGAAAGCTGTGGAATTAACACACTGAGTTTTCTCTCTTTACACTTCTACAGCCTGCAAAGAAACACCTGAGCAGAACTGCCAGGATACAGAGTGTCACTTTTACCTACAAGACTACAGTTGTAATTGCTAACATCTTTCATGCTGTTTAATATAATCGATTAATAACGAAACATCTTAAAATTAGCAGTATCTGCAGTCTCTACAAGACAATGACAAATACACATCCTGTTCAAATTTACACAGTTATCTTTAATAGCTCTAAGTGTTACATAAACCAGTTAAAAACTAAAATTAAATTTTGTCTATATTGATAGCAATAAGCCTGACAAATTCATCAAGTAGATGCTCAGGTCTTTTGAGATCTGCTACAGGAAAATATCAAAGTTAATTTCTGGGTTGCAGTGGCTTGCTTTAGCAACATTGGGAGCACAGAAAGCTTTAATATTAACTGTGAAACAAAATGCAGCAGTGTTACCTATTTTATAACACCACAAAGAATGAAGCATGAGCACCAGGTAGAGAATACACATAATTACCTCAAGTGCTGTTGAAGCCATGTACATGTATACTAAAGCTACATTTCACTAAAGCAGACTAATTAAAAGTAAATTACTGATATGCAAGTAGTAATATGTATTATCTTCATAACATAACTCACATTTATTCCCAAAATGCAGATATACAGTTACATGAATAATATTCAAAGACTGCATGAAAACTGAAGTTTTGAATACACAAGGTTTAGAAATTAACTTTGTACACCCTGAAGTTCAGATTATTTGAGAACAGGAGCTCATCAGCTAAAAAATTATGTAAGACCCACGCTTGAACTGTTGAAGTCTTAAGAACTGACTGTGGCAGCCATTTAATAAACTCTCCAGTGAGCTAAGCTAAATGATGGCCTGGAGAAAATGACTAGTTAAAATGGTGAACATCCTTTACTCAAGAGGGTAAGTGTCCCTTTTCATAAACAGGTATTTCAGTGGAAGGCTTGTCCAGCCTGTCCCTCTCTCCCTGTGCTGTGTATCAAAATAACCCACATGACAGAGAATAGTTTGCCTCATTTGGGAAGAAAAGAGCAACATACTGAAGCAAGAAGAAACAAAAAAAAAACCCACCAACCTGCTACCCCTCATTTAATGGTTTTACATATGAACACTTCCACAGCCAGAACTACAGTGACATCCAAGCCCTTCTGCACATATAATTGAAGCTTATATATATTATTTTTAAAATTTGGTTGCTAAATGACAAAATGCTTGTATTTCCAGAAAACAAAGATCAAGTGCAATGTTTCAACTCATAGATCTTAAATGTGTCAATCTAAGCCTTGAAACTACCACCTTAGATTACCTTCCTAGACTTGATTCCACTTAAGAGTTTATAAAGTCAACTTTTTTCCCCCCAAGAGGGCAGCCAAGCATTAGAACAGGTTGCCCAGTCTCTTTCCTTGAAGGTTTTCAAGACCAGACTGGAGACAGCCCTGAGCAAGCCGGTCAGACCTCAGAGCAGACCCTGCTGTGAGTAAAAGATTGAACCAGAGACCTTCTGAGGTCCCTCCCACCCCAAATTATCTCATAATCCTGAGCTTTGAGATTTCGCAGGTAGCCGTGAAAAACTACTTATTTGCTCACTTCCCTTTCTGTCTGCTTCTTCTGAGAAAAATATTGGGTAAGGTTTCATTCTGTTTATTACTACATAAAAAAAAAAGAACTAAAAAATCCAGCATCAGTTTTTCTGCAGAAACTGCCTGATCAGAGTGCTTAACAGGCAAGAACCATAGGTTGGGTTTGCTGACTTAGTCCTGTATCAATCTGCTGAAATTTCTTCACCAGGAAAAGACTGGAAGCAGATGATACACAGTATTTCACAGGGGATATCGTTAATGTGGATCTTTCAAACATTTGGTTTGCAACATGGCTCCCTAGATCTGCAGTGGCATACCTGAGGGGAAGCAGACTGCAGCCTTTCTTAAGTAGCCTTTTAAAATCAGTTTTGCCAGTGAAGTCACTGTATCACCTAGGGACATCTTCAGTACTGTAAATACTAGTGAAAATTCTTAAATAGAAAGGTATTTCAACTGAACCTTTAACAAAAGTAGCAGCTGCTACTTAAAAAAAAAAAGGCAGTTATTCAGGGGAACAGAGAAGGCTGAAGGATGGCAGGTGAAGACTCTCCCTGGGGTGATTTAACTTTCTCCAGCCTGCTATCTGCTCCACACTTCTGTCAGAGGTTATCACACCACAGCAGGAGCAAGAAAGTGAAGGTGCACCCAAAGTGAATCAGTACAAACTTACAGGCTTCCAAAGAGTGACACTGTCATGCTTTCCTTTCTGGCACACTTGCTGTAGAAGGAGTAGCCTCCAGCAAGAGGAAACAGTCCATGAGGACAAGAGAGCAGGACAGACAGATGGCAATGACATAAGACTGCCAGGGCGGTTTCTGATCACCCCGTAGATCTCTGAACTAGAGGGGCTAACTGCCTTACCAGCCTGAATACTTGTACCCCAGGTGAGCACAAGCCTCTGCAAGAAGCACCAAAGAACATATGTAACTACATTTTTCAGGGCTCCAAGTCAAAAAAAAAAGATAGCACACCTCAGGGTGGCAAAAACAGCATCTGTCCAATGGCTCATCACCATGCTGCTGCTGAATCATTTGCTGAACTCACATACTAACTTAGCATATTTACAATGAAGTGGAACTGATTCTCATTCTCCTTCAAGCAGAGTAGATGACTGGAACCAGGAACCACCAATTGTATCCCAGGGTACTCATCCCAGCTCAAGAACCAATGTGCAGTGATTTACCTAAAGGACCAAGTCATCAGAAAAGCCAGATGAGTGCTGATGCTATAAGGCTAACTGAGAAAGACTGTGAGATGGAGGAAGCTGCAGCCAAAGGGGAATGCCTTCATTGACAAAACATTATGCTTACTACAACTTCACCAAAAGAACTTCCATTTTCAAGGAGTATTACAAAGCACAACCGCAACAGTTAATCAGAATACCTTCTGTCTTATCTGAAGCACACACTTTCAGCTGGACATTTTCTAACTATTTATTGTTTATTTCCATTACAAAGTACAGCATCAGCCTCAACTTATTGTAATATCCTGAAATTTCTATGAAAAATTGGATATCTATGGAGTGACCATACCGTACCATAGGATTTCAGGTGACATGAATGGATTAGCAGTGAAATATTAATACAGACTAAGGCTTCTGGACAGGAAAGAAGTTCAAAAAGTAACTGAACTTTTCAACAATTCCACTGCCTGCCTAAAATCTCTCTGTTGTATTAGAAAGAAAATTCCTAAGTCCCAAGCAGTAAGCCCAAACATCAGTATTCTATCACACACAAAAAAAGTCCACAGAACTCTTCTATTATGACAGAAGCCCCCCCCCCCCCTTTCCAAGATTAGAAATGCAGAATGCTAAATGCTATTGTTTTCGCTTCAATAGCTTGTCAGAACTGAGAGAATACAATCAGTGACTGTAACCAACCACTTTGGAGTTTATATTTCCACCAAGGAAGTGAGAAAACTGAATTTGCAGACACACGTTAGGTTCACAGATACCTCTCTGAAGTATTTTACAATAACTGCTCCAAAATGAAACAAACAAACAAATCACAACTAGTTAAAGATAAGATCAAATGAGGGAAAAAAGTAGCGCTCAGGATGGACTGATCTAAATCATGATTAAAATAGGTGATTCACATCAGTCAGCAGGAAACCTTGATTTAATCTATTTTGACCTTATTTTGTATCCAGGCATTACTCAAAAGCTCTGTCCTCCCTGACTGTTAAAACACCTCAATTTGCAAACACATCAGTGATCATGCTAACTTTACTATTGCTTCCTGCAGGGGAGGCTCTTACACATTTATGTTTTAAAGTAATAGCATAGCTTAATAAAAACACAAAGATTAAGAATGTAAAAAAGGTTATTAGGAATGGTTATTGGATCACATATTTCTTAATCATTATGTCCTGAAGTTGTTTCAAGATGCATATGAAATCTAGAATTCGGTTAAATTCACATAGTTTAAAACTCTTCAACTGAAAACAAGCATAAAATTCAGAAAAAAAGGAAGATTACAGCAGACATTATGAATTTAAAGATGACTTATTAAAGCAGTGCCACACAACATTAATAAACTGATTTTCTGGTCAAAAGCAACTAAACTTTCCGAAATCCAAACAACATTAAAGTGCACTCAAAGAAATCAGGCTGAGTCAGTTTAACTGTCCAATGATACCAGAAGAGAAGCAGTCCTGCTCCTCTCCAAGACATGCATGCTCCTTCTTCTTCCAATACTTGCCTGCCACCTTAGGATGCCAATTCAAATTTTTAACACCACAGAAAATCAGTCTGCAGAAGGAAAAACTTAAGTTCTTATTCCAGCAGGTCAGAAAGCTGAATAACCTCACTGAGGGGCAAGAAACACTAGGAGCTGGCATGAAGGTGGTAAACTGCCTGCCCAAGAGTTGGGAGAAACAGGACTGTATTTTTCAGCAACAGTAAACAGTCAGCTGCACAAAACAAGGATACTGTGTGAGGAGAAGCTGAGTCAATCTCATAGCTTGACATTTTTGGAAGAAGGAATACGTCATCCCCCTGCTGATCCCCATGACTGGTTCTGCTGCCCCATGCCATCCCTCACACCAGCTCTAGTCTCTGTTGGATCTTTCCATTACATGATACAACTAGTTACCCTGAAGGAAGCTTTTCACTTCCTTTTAAGCTAGCAAGCCTAATCAACCCACAGTAGAAGTTCAGGAAGTGTCTGTGCAAAAGCAGCAGCAGGAACAGGATCTCCCCTTTCAGGCAGCTAGGAGCTGTTAGACCACCTCAGCTGTTATCCATCTCCCCTCAACCCATAATTAATATCAGCTTGAAATTTAAACCAAGCTATGCCAATCAAAATCAGGGATACTATGTTCCTAACTCTCCCACCCAACCTCTGACCAAACATGACCACCCTCTCTCCCACACAGCAGCCCTGGTACTTCTCTTATTCTTGAGCAAGTTAGTAAAAAAAAAACCCAAACCAACAAAAAAAAAAACCAACCCCAAAGCAAAAAAAATCCCCAGAAACCCCACCAACAACCAACAAAAACCCTCATCATCTTCCCATTAGTTTTGCCTGTTTAGTATCCTGGCAAGTGCCTGTAGCAACCTGACTGGTGCATCCTATCATGGAACAAAATAAAGTAACAGTAGGAATTCAGCACTTCTGGAAATTACAGTAGGTATTTAGCTGCCGGTCTTTTTAACACAAAAGTCTGACCCCAGCTCTTCAAGTTTTTGTAATCAGAAGATGTCATTCTCACTTACATTTTATTCAAACATTAAAATGGCTGAATAAACAAAAAACATTCTCTTTGAACGACTAATCAAGCTTTTCAGTCAAAAATCTTTTCTTCTCAATAGACATTAAAATACTTGTATTTGGAAAAAATATGTATGTATCAGCATTCACTCCACCACAAAGACTAAATAAGCAGCTTAATGCATGATATGGTAATATTCACAAAGCTTGAGCTCATCTTAAATTTGAGATGTTTTCTTTCTGATTTACGACTAGAACAATCTTCTAACGTACTGGAATATTAGGACTCAAACCAATCACGTGAGCACGCTTCAAAGTAAAATGAAACCCTAACATGGATTATTAATCCCAAATCTAAAACCAGTTTAATATATATTCAAAATCCATTTTCTTTTGTCTGTTCTGTATTCAAACTGGTAAGCTTCTACAAAAGTGAAACAGCATTTTTTATTAATTTAGTTTCACTTTCTGGACTCATTTACTTACTAACCAGGCTCAGAGCCCCTGTCTGACGTGCTTTCCTGTCAAGTTCAAAAAGTTTCATATTTATATTGTTTATTTTTTGAGGTTTATATCTCTAGCATTAAAGGCTGGCTGATTCTATAGAACACAACATTTTAGGATCTTTCCTGACTGAACGATGAGTTCCTGCACATTCTTTCACAAGAGTCAGTTTAAGATTTTCCACTGGGGAGGTATGGGGAAGAGGGCAAGAGGCCCCACAGCAGCCCTACTTTCCACCCATATTTTCAAACGCAGGCTGGTCCTAGGACCCTTGTCTGCTGAGACAGGCAAGCCCTAGGCCTGAATTATCAGTCTTCCCTCACTTTCTCTTAACATAGCATTATTCAGCGCATTACTTTCCTAACACACCCCTCCTCCAGCATACCTAGCACACCACCACGTAGCGGCAGTCATCATCAATTCCTCTAGGCAGATGGTTGATACCAGAGCTCCAGTGGCAATGCCGTGCTAAGGACTACCCACCCTATCCCCTATGTATTTCCTAAATTGTGCTAGGAACCATATTCAGGACATTGCTCCTAGCTTAAATGACTGAAAGAAAAATATTATCTTTTAAATTTCTCTTTGTTTCCTGATCCAGAACGCAGTGCAGCCATGCAAACAGTTGTCTGCACAATTCAATGGCTGTGAATGAATGTCAGCCAAGCCTACACTGCTGCTGCCACCCCTGTGCTACTGAACTCATCCCACAGGTGGATCAAAGCTTTCACAGCCCCTTTATGCTGCTCCTGCCCCTTAACCTGAAATAAAGAAGCCAAAATAGGACAAAGAATTCATCTTAGCTTTTCTTCAAAATAGCAAAATGCTGAGGGGGGGAAAAAAACACACCCTCTTCCTTTCTTAGTAAAATATCAAGACCACTATGTAATAAAAGCCTTCCCCATTGGAACAACGTCCATAAAGCGAAAAACAAAACCTGCCTGACCTCCATAGCCCACTGACTTTTTATTGCTCTCTGCAGCACGAATCCCCTACAACTCTCAATGCTATCACTGCTGTAACGTCAATATAAGTACGTGACAATACAGAATAGGAAGTAATTCAGCGTACTGCCTGTGGCTCTTTAGCAACATGGCGAACTTCAGCTCCCACAAGAGAGCTAGTGTGAATATTTCACAATAACGCTGTGTTTAATTAACAAAACTTACAAGCAATTGATGAAACTTGAGACAAAGATCCCAAATACTGTGATGCCTAGATCAGCATGGGCCCCAATATGTCTCTCCAACTTTAAAGAGATGACAGGAGTTTAATAGCCACATATTTTCAGCCAAGAAATTACTCTGAGATCAGACCTGTGATTCTCTGCCCCTCAAGATACAGAAGAAAAAAAAACAACAGAGAGGCAGATTCTTTTAAATTCTAAGATTAGATTACTACATTTTGTACCACTAACAGGAAGAATGCTTCTAGAGTTTTCATTTGGGAGGGAAAGATAAAATAAATTTAAGTAAAAATTCACACATATTCAGGAATTTCAAGGGAACAGGGAAGAAACCTCATCTGTAAAATATTGTAATCCTGATAGCTCCAACCCCCCCTAGTCTGGCTGGAAGAAATGCCTGACCCACACAAGAGTTTTGTTTTGTTTTTTAATAGCATACCTTTCAAATAAGTATTTCCAATTCATTTGTCAACACTGTTCAAGCAGCAAATTACCTTAAGATTGGAATATTAGGATAATTTGAGGAAAAATTAATGAAATATCTCTTAATCTATCCTAACTTGCCTCCTAAGAAGCAAAAGAGCTGTTCTTCCAGATCCTATCGTGATGGACAAACCCACACCTCAATAATCAAACACATATCTCACTCTGCCTCCCACAGAAGAAAAGAGGTCAATAAGCTTTTTCCCATTTCCTGCAACTCCCCTCAATAGTCTTTCTCCCTTTTTCAGGAGGAAGGTCTCCTCCCAAGAGACTTGGAAGGGCTGCCCTTCTATTTATAAAGGCAATTCCCCTTTGTCTTAACAACGACAAAAAGATATTTGAAGAAAATAAATATATGTTTTATTCTCGAGCAATGATGCTCCGATCAAAGCCCGGGAGAAACGATTCTTTCACACTGGGACAGAGACAGACGGTAGGGGCTGGCAAGGAGCGCTTCCCTCTCCGCCCTAAAGGGATTGCACTCCCCCATGCCACAGCAGGTAAGGCTACCCCACTTCCCACCCCCCCAAAGATGAACCCTGTCCCAAGGAAAGCACAGGCCCCGCTCCACTGCCCTCTCCCCCTCCCTCGCCGCTCAGGAGCAGGGCCCCGTCCCCCGCGGAGCTCCTCTCCAGCATCTTCCCCCGAGAGGGCTGCTGCCGGCGGAGCCTTGGCTCCCCGGCCCGCGGAACGAGGCACAGACCCCTGCCCGGCGGCGACCGCCTCCCGGTGCCGCCCTGGGGCGGAAGGCGCCGCTTCTAGGTCCCCGGCCCGCCCGGGCCGCGCTCGGGTCC
>VZTV01104218.1:16208-27746 GCA_013400875.1 Anhinga rufa | reverse complement strand
ACTGGGATTTTACTCCACTACCACACTTGTGAAAGCTATGCTGCATATCAAACAAAGTTGTGAATTAAAAACCAGAAGAAAACATTTTCACTGTACTCCATTTCTGGTCCTCTGTTATGGTTGTTCCTTTTGTCAATAGCCCTACGACATGAAAGATCAGAGTCTGCCCAGCTATATGAAGTTTTGTTTAGCTATTGCAAAAATAAAGGTGGGGTTAGTACTGCTGTCAAGCACTTCAGACTTTGAAAGAACGAATCCTAGAGCCCATGCTTAAATCAGTAGTAATATTACATCATAATCCAAGTCCATCCATCACTTTGATTAGACTTACTGGAGGAAGATGCCAAATGGAACATTGTAATGGACACTACTCCCATTCCATTATGAATTCCACACAAAGTCAAGAAGCATCATCACATCACTATCTTAGCAATATAGGTGCAATTGTTGATAGCAGTAAGCAATGAAAATGATCACTTAAAGCAGCAAAATTGATTAGAAATATGCCATTGTCAAGTTTTAACAGGGTCAAAAACACTATTTGAGATATTTGTTAGTCAGTTCTACTGCATCAATAAATCTATGTATAAAACCTTGCATTTTCCTTTCACAAGGAAGAGACAATTACCACTACGTAATTCTTCCCTTTCCATTTTCTTCATCTATCATACCATGACAAAGTTAAAAAGGATATTTAGATTTTTAAAGCATATTTTAGCTGATTCCATATTCCAAAATGAGGGAAAAGAGAAAAATATGAACTTATGATTAATGAAAAAAATTAGCACGTGCAGATAATTTATAATTTAGTGGCTACATTAATGGAATTGGGTATGAACAGAATAAACAAATGTTCTCCATAATTACTTTCTGAAAGCTACTAAATACTTTGTGCATCTGATTTTTTTCTAAGTGGGACAAACAAAGGATGCAAATAATTACAGATAACGCACCCAAATTAGTTAGCCTGTATTACCAGAAGTTGTTTTGAAATATATTTATTCCACTCTTTAAGAAAAAAAAAACCAAAAAACAGTAAAAAGTGCTTAAACATACTTGACTACTATGTTTCAAAGTATTAATAGATATTAATAGATATTCAGTTTGCTGAAAGCTAGGTGATTACAGCAGAGGGCATCAACTTGCAGGCACTTTGTGAGCTTAGGTATTTGCCATTAGGTAGCTGAACTGTTTTTTACACAGCCTAAACACATAAATTTGACATTGGATCCTAGACTATTCTCCAGATGAATGACTCAAGGGGAGAGGAGGAAGGAAATGCTCTTCAGCACTGTATGTTAATCCCACTAAGTTCAGCTTCACTACTGGCTATAATTTCAGCATGCAAGACTCACATTCATATCCAAGTATCAGGACTGATACCATAAAGTTTATGATCTTAGAAGAGATCGAGTCATTTGTCTTTTGGATCTTAAAATGAAAGGGTTTTAAAATATCCATTTCCCCTCTTATTTCAACATATGTAGATACAAATATATCTATACACCTAAAAAGCAGAGTCCAACTTGTATTCTAATCACACAGCAGAATAAATGTAAAAATTTCTAGTTATCGTTCATGATTCTTTTCTGTCCAGCATTAAGACATGGCAGATGCACTGAAACTAGACTCCAGCCTCTTAAAAGTCTCTGACTCGTCCCCAAAAGAGACAAGACTATCTACAGCACCAAAAACAAAAAACCAAAAACCAAAACCCTACTTCATGTTTTAAGTGGGAATAATCCAGAAGAAAGATAACTTTAAAAACAAAAAACTGAATGCAGTTCATAATATTTCAATGAAATACTCACTTGGAGGGGGAGGGATAAATACAAACATGAAGTTACACCAAAGAGAGATACACATGCCCTAAGGTTCAGAGTCGATTCCAATTTACCATGCTCTAGATTCTTATTACAGATACACTCTGCCACATGAAGTAGACACATGAAGGAAACATGGAAAAAATGTACAATTATTTCATGCTCATTTGCAAGGTCAACAGACACTTCCATTTTTTAGTTCCTAACAACTGTGAACGCATTTTTAAAGAAAAATCCTAGTGTAATTTGAATCTGGGGGGTTGCGGAAAGGAATAGAAAAAAAAGACTGCACCACATTTTATATTTGAAAGAAAAAACTAACACTTTAGTTATCTTCTTGAATATTCAAAATAATTTGGGACTTAATATATCCTGTTGAGCTTTGTTTCCATCCTTGCACCCTAGGAAAAGAAATTATCTTCCAGCAATAACTATCTCCTCTGATGTGCTACATGAAATACTTACTAATCAACCATAAGATACACAGTTATTAAAGAGCAGGACATACAAACAGACAGCTACTAGCATGAGAAATAGCTTATCTGCTTAGGGATGTTGTTGAAACTATCCATTTGACAAGTTACTACTCCAGTAAGCAGGCTATGTCCAGCAAAGCTCCTCTTGCAGAAGTATTTGTTGCTAACGCTGGTGTGACTGAAGATGGAAAAAGTCCACACAACTCAAATGTTTCTCACAGTGGCTCTGAGAAATGGATTGCAGGGAACAGCAATGTAAACTCAGATCTCAAGAAATGAATTTTACCTGAGACTATAGGAAATAGGATATTTCACTCCCCCTTCTATTAAAAAGGGGACAAAATCTCACTAGTGCTTTCTACATCATTCCACTCTAGTGTCTTCAGAGAAGTACAGTATCAGAGTCTTAAAGAGCTGGTACCAACACAGGAAAAACACGTTTCTATCTACCTCATGCCCACCAATGCCACCTCCTCCCTACTGGCTTGGCCCTTCTGGGAGAGGAGAGAAAGCTCCTCTCCAAAAGCTTTGTCACCTGCACTTCATGAGCATCCAACAGCCAAGTGAGACTGCTATAGTGTACATGGCCCCCTGCCATGGTCACACAGCACCTTCACACCAGGTGGCAAATTTCTCAGAATATTTTAGAATGATGAAGCTAAATGCCTTCTATTCTTCCATCCCTCACCTCCTAATTATGTTGCACCTTTAATCCCTCTATGAATTAAGGTGGTTCTACATTACCCTTCTGAGAGGAAATAGTAAAATATAGTAATAGCACCCCACATTATCAGTGACAAACATTTCTAATTGCATCATTGTACCAGTGATACTACATAACATATGAACTCGTTTACCAATCATACTGACTGACTATCACCTGCCATTTCTCCATTCACACTAGCCTTGGGGGTCTAATTTGAAAGCAGAGGATCCCACATTCAAATGCTGTTGACTTACGCATTTCAACCCAGAGATCCCTCCAGACAATGAAAAATATAAAGCCACGAGAAATCCCTAGGAACTGAAGAAACTAGATACAGAAGTCTCAAGAGCAAGCACTCTGGAAGGTAGCTTTCAGGAAAAGGAGGACTTCAGTGCTGCTTCTCCTTTTCCAATTTCATTTCTTACTGCGGTTAGTTATTTCCCACCACTGCAGCATTTACAAACTACTTTACAGATCAGCAAAAAATTCCCAGCCTACTGTCAGAGTCTAGAAGTCAACCTGCATTTGGCAAAAAAAGCAGGAAAGACGGGGTGACACACTTTAAATCTGGGTAAGTATCCCAGTTTTTAACTGCACTTCTGACTTTTATGGAAGGATTATCAAGGATCAAATCAACAATGAAAAGAGCAACATTTACATTTACTGTGATGAAATGAAAGATTATTCCAAACCAGAAACTGGAACTCAAAAGGCAATTCAATTCCCATGGTGCTTAATTCAAACTAGAGACTGCTAAAGAAAGAGCAACCCCTGCTTTCCCTTCACGCCTGCCTTTTATTTAATCTAGGGTTTGCAGCACCGCACCATGAGTCCAGTCAGTAACTGACCCAAAAAGCCTAACCATGCAAGATATCAGGAGGAAGTTTTTCGTAATTAGATAAGCTTTCTGATCAACTCACTGACCTTCAATAACAAGTCTTCACCTATGCAGCAAAGGACCCGTGCAGGAAGAAAAAGAGAAAGCATACTGCCTACTATCAGAGGAAATGCAGCGGAATGTAAGACTATACATTCAGTCACAGGCTTTCTAAATTAAGATTCCTTTAAAAGTAAAGGTATTAACTTCATTATTATTGGTATTTTTCTCTTACTATCAAAAATATGCATCAAAAACCATATGCAACCATGGTTTCATGCTCACAACAGCACACTCCAGTAGCAAAATTCATTCATGTGGGTCACGTGTGTCTGTGTGTGTGTATATGTATGTGTGTGCATGTATATCTGTATGTGTGTGTGTGTATAAATGTTTGTGTGTATATCTGAGTGTGTGTGTATATATGAATGTGTGTATGTGCGTGTACGTGTGCGTGCATGTGTGTGCATGCATGTGTGTATACGTGTGTGCGTGCGTGTATGTGTGCGTGTATGTGCGTGCGCATGCGTGTCTGTGTACATGTGCGTGCGTGCGCGTGAGTATATGTGTGCGTGCACGTGAGTATATGTGTGTGCGTGTGCGTGCGCATGCATGTGTGTGCGCGTGTGTGTGTTTGCGCGCGCGTATTTGCGCGCGTGTGCGGGCGTGCGTGTCTGGGCGCGTGCGTGTGTGCGTGTGTGTTTGTGTGCGCGTTTGTTTGCGTGCGCGCGCATATATGTGTGCACGTGCGCGCGTGTATGGGTGTGTGCATGTGTGCGCGCGCGCGCGTGTTTGTGTGTGTATGTGTACGTGTGTGTGCGCGCGCGAGCGTGTGTTAGTATTGGGCGCGTTGTGTGTGTGCGTGTGTGTATGCGTGTGTGTGTGCATGTGCGTGTGCGTGTCTGTATGTGTGTGTATGTGTGCGTGCGCGCATGTGTGCGTGTGTATGTGTGCGCGTGTGTGTTTGTGTGCGCGCGTGCGTGTTTGTGTGCGCGCGTGCGTGTTTGTGTGCGCGCGTGCGTGTTTGTGTGCGCGTTTGTTTGCGTGCGCGCGCATATATGCGTGCACGTGCGCGCGTGTATGGGTGTGTGCATGTGTGCGCGCGCGCGTGCGTGTTTGTGTGCGCGTTTCTATGTGCGTGCGCGTGTGTTTGCGTGCGCGCGTCTGCGTGCGTGTCTGTGTGTATGTGTGCGCGTGTGTGTTTGTGTGTTTGTGTGTATGTGCACGCGAGCGTGTGTGTACGTGCGCGCGTGCGTGTGTGTGTTTCTGTGTGTGTGCGTGTTTCTGTGTGTGCGTGCGTGTGTTTGTGTGTGCGTGTGTATGTGTGGGTGTGCGTGTGTATGTGTGTTTGTATGTGCGCGCGAGCGTGTGTGTGCGCGCGTGTGTGCGTGCGCGCGTGTGTGTATGTGTGCGCGTGTGTGTATGTGTGCATGTCTTTCTGTATGTGTCTTTGTGTGTGCTTGTACGTGTGTGTTTGTGTGTGCGTGTGTATGTGTGCATGTCTTTCTGTATGTGTCTTTGTGTGTGCTTGTACGTGTGTGTTTGTGTGCGCGTGCGTGCGTGTGCGTGTTTCTCTGTGTGTGCGCGCGCCTATGTGCACTTGTGTCTGTGTGTGTTTGTGTGCGCGTGCTTGCGTGTGCGTGCGTTTGTGTGCGTGTGCACGTGCGTTTGTCTGTGCGCGTGCGTGCGCTTGCGTGTGTCTGTGTGTCTGCGCGCGTGTGTCTGCGTTTGTGTGTGTCTGTGTGTCTGCGCGCGTGTGTCTGCGTTTGTGTGTGTCTGTGTGCGTGCGCGCATGTGTCTGCGTGTGTGTGCGCCTGTGTGTGCGCCTGTGTGTGCGCCTGTGTGTGCGCCTGTGTGTATGCAAAAATATATATTTTGTAATTTAATCTGCCTTGGATTCATAATTTTGGTGGGGTTTTTTTCTGAAAGAATCAACCAGTGAAGACAAGACGTTTGTAAAGGGAGCAAAGGGGAATAATTTTTAAAAAATATTAACCATACCAAGTATCTCCAGGCAAGAAGCAGAGACACTCAGTTAGGTAAGTAAATAGTTATGGTCCACACAGTGATTATGTCAGCAGAACATGTTCTACATTCTGAGTTCAGAACTGAAAGAAATATTTACAGGATGTGGTCTTAACTTCTTAGCAAGTACTACACATGTTTTCGCAACAAAAATTCAGTTACTTGCCTACAAAGCAATGCTTTACATTTATAAAAGTCTTGAGGGAATGGGACTAAAGCATACAAAACAGATCAGCACCCCCAACATGGTAAGTTAAATTTTTATTTACACTTATTTTCTGTTAACCAAAAAGCCCTCTTAAATTCTGAAGTGACCAATACATCAAGGTGCCTTGTCATGAAGTGCTTATGATAAAGAATTTCAGTTGTTCTTGGGGATAACTGCAGTATTAAGGTTTTTAAAAAATTTTTTGGAAAATTATTCAAACCCTGAATACTGAATAATTTGTAAAAAAAAATTGAGACTTGATATACACAACAGGGCCACTGATCTAGATGCATCTTTCTTCTGTCCCAGTGATCTTAAAAAGTAACTGAAGATCACAAGATGCACCTCAAACTTCCTATAGCAGCAGAAGCTGCCACTTTATAGTGGATGATACCCATTACTTAGAGCAGGATGCACCCTACTTCCAATCTTAAGGATGATTTCTCCCATATGAACTCCATATAATGAGACAATTCCCATTAACTCCCAGGTGTTTGGACATAAAGCAAGCCTAATAATTGGTATGGATGAAACCAGTCTCTCTGCAGTGCACGCAACCTTCTCATCCAAATTCCTCCTCTACTGCCCCTCCTACTAATTGATTAACTAAAAGCCACCCATATCAAACACTTGAAAAACACACCTAAGAGTATATCCTTATAGGAAGAAGTGGTAACAGCTTTCCCCACCACCCCTTTTTTTTTAAATGTTCCATGATGCTATCTTCTGGCCTGCTCCCAAGTCAACATTACCAGTGTCTTGGAAAGCCAAAGGAAGAGGGACACATTCAGGGAGAAACCACAAGAAAGGATGAAACAAAGCATAACAGCCAATATACTTTTACGTATGTCATGGTTAATTAAATCACACCAATTAAAATTAAGTTGCAAAGTACCTTTAAAAAATATCAAGGCAACTGTTAATAGAGAGGTAACAAAAGAGATACTAGGTAAATCCAAGAAGTTGGTTCTACAATGCTATCAACAGCACACAAAGATGTTAGCAGAAAATTTGGAATGAACTCCAAAGAGGGGGGAAAAATATTCAGCAGACTCCATAGACTTACTTGATTATTAAAACCTGAAATGGCAAGGGCTTTAATAAGAGTTTAAGTTGGTCAGACAGTGAGAAAATATAACATATTATAACTGCAATTTGTCACCATTTACAGGCTCTGAACAGCAAAAACCAACCTTGTATTAAGATTAGGTTTTGTGGAATTGCATCAACACTATGATAGTAGCAAGTCCAACTTGAACACAGATGTGTGAAATAATTTCCAAGTTCATTTGAAAATGAATTCTGGTTACTAGTGATGACAAAGACTCAACTGGGAATAAGTTCTTAATTTTATATTTCACACTGAAAATGCCAGCAAACCAGGCCAGACTCCAGAGGCATTACAAGATACCTCTAAGGCAGAGGGAGGAGGTGAACACCCATAGATACATGCTACAGTACACTGGAAGGACATTTTAGAAACACAAAGGGACAGAAGGAAAGCATAGACCTGATAGTACATTTTTTTTTTTGTTAATTATTTCTGGTGGTTCCTACAATTCAACAGCTACAGAACAGAACTGTAGCTTCTGTTATCTGGGAGATAAGCAGGAACACTGGAATGAATCACGTTTGACCACGTCAGGCCTCCCTTTGGCTAGCAGGACCACTACTCATTCATGAAACACAAAATTTGGTGATTTGAATGGAGACAGACACCACACTTCACAGAAGAACGAAGGCTGAGAAGGACAGCTCCTGTGTACCTGAACATGTTTTCTAGAGATTCTCCCATAACAGCCCCAAAGAAGGCTGAGACCAGATAAACTAACACACATCACAGAGAAGAGAGGTGGGCTGCCAGAATAAATACGAAAGCACACAAGAACCCAGCTGATGTGGTCCTAGACACAAAAAAGCAACTCCAGAAGTTGTTTTGGACCATGCACCTCATCTCGCAGCATATAAGTACATCCTTAGCGGGTGGTATCGCTACCATGGGACAGCTAAAAATTTCAGGGAGTGGGAAGGGTAGAATTTAAAACAGGAAAAGAAACAGCATCTTCTCTTTCAATCCAGGAGATAAGAACACATCTACCCTCCACTCTGCTTCATATCTGAGCTCCTAGTATCACACACAAAAAAAAGGCATAGAAATGCCAATAATTATGGCCTCTGCTACAGCCAGGCTTCAGATGAAGCTATTTTGTTATCAGTTAGGAAAATAAAACACTTGCCCTCACTCCCTCCACTCTTTCAGGGACCTTTCACTTCTTATACAAGACTAAGGACCTTATGTAAGATAATTCACTGAAGTTAATATTTAACTGTATGTCTAATCATAGTGATGGAAAAGAAAAAAACAAGAGAAAACACTCAGGAAGGACAAGCAAAATTGCTTTGAAGTTATATACTTCATTCCTCTGGGTTCAAGAGTTATAAAATCAAGGCTTTCAAATTATTTCAGGTAAGAAAAAACTATGCAGAATACTAGTTAGAAACCAATCAGATGGATTTACAGCTTCTAGAGAGACATGTATTTTTCTGTCAATGAAATTTTTTATGCTCATTTTTATTTTCATCAACCCTGGTTTTCTGCCTGCAGTATCAAGCAATTACATACAACTCTCAAGGGATGTAAAGAAACACATAAGCTACCAGCCTATAAAAAAAAAAAACAACACACACACACACCATCACCCAACCCCCACATCAAAAACAAACAAAACCCCCTCCAAAATCCTCCCAAAAACCTGTATACTGTGCACAGGCCTAGATATTCAAGGAGAAAAACGTAGAACTCTTTCCTATACAGCACCTCTATTGATAGCCTCCTTGTTTCAAATGCCATCTGTGGCATATGTTGATCAAAAGAAAAAACAGGGTATGGGGAAACAAACAGTAGTGAAAATGCTGAAGGTGGAAGTCAGCAATTGATATTTAATACTATCCTCAATACAAGATACCCTTTTTAACCCCTTAATTCAAGAAACCAGATTTGAAAAACTTAACTACCACATTCTGTTTCATGTGAGTGTGATATTTTTATTCATTTGACATATGTTGCTTCCTGAATGGATTCAATGTATTTTGGCATTCCAGAACAAAACTGCTCTCGTCGTGTTTGGCACTTCATGTACAATGCAGCCAGGAAGCCACTCCTTAGACTATGCAGCCATCTGCAGCAGATACCAAAGGTTTTTAAGTAAGCAAGCTGCACTGCTGTAAATACACAGTATTTCGACATACAGGAAAATTCTCTATTAACCAGACTTTCCATTTAATTGCCTAAATTCAGGCAATCTGCAACACATAACAGTTCAGCACAAACGAGAGCAGAAAGACAGACAAAAAAAAAAACTATTTCTTATCAGAAGATTCCTGGCTACTTCATTATTTTGCTCTCTAAATTGTGTGGTCCATATATTAAAACAAAACAGCCCCTGATGGCCTGCTTTACACACACTCGCCCCAAAAAAATTGCCAGAATTCCTAGCTAAAACTAGAATGGATCAAACGGAGGTCAGAAGAACACAGGAGGAAGTGTTCAGAGGAAGGCCATATCCAAAACAATGTCAGACTGAGATACAAAGCAAGCAGAGGTTGGGTACATGGGAGGATGAGGAGGAACCAGACTCAAAACCCTCTAGCTACTAAGATGGATAAACTGCCCAGAAAAACTGCTGCACCAAATCTAGACAGGTTACACAATTCAGTCTGTGGTGACAGGAACACAAGTGAAAACACATTCATAGACCAGAGTTCAATAAAAGAGGAATGCATGTGGATATGTGTATTCATTCCCCATTTTGGGATAGTTAGATTTAAAAAAAAAAATCCTACCAAACACACACACGTAAAGATGCACCCCAACAGCTAAAACACTACACAGTGTCCTAATGAAAGTCATTACTTAAACGGTACATACAACTGAACTTCCATTTTACTTCAGAATATTTCCCCCTTAAAGAACACTTCTGTCTCCGTCTTGTGTTACCCACCTGAACAAGCCAGCTTGTTCTTTGCTTTTACATTTGTTTAGTATAAAATGCAGTCCTAAAAACAGTAAGCTTTTACTTACAATGCAGCTTTAAAAAGAATTTTACTTTAATACACTTTTTTCACTGGTATGAAAAGGAGTAGCCACAATTTCTATATGGAGCAAAAGTTAAAAAAGAAAATCAGTATTCTCCAGGTTCTGAGCATCTTCTCCCTCTAGTTTATACAATAATTATGACACAGATTAGCTCAACATTATTCTCAGCAGTTTTAAGAGTTACCGTCCTGAGGAAATAAAGGAATCCCTGAACTGTACCTCTGTATTTTTTCCTTCTACACTCATTTTACAACTGATACATAAATCCTGATCCATTCCAATTGGTTGCTCACAATTGTGATGCACAAGAATTACTCTTCTTTGCATTAACTCTGGCCCTAACTGCAAGACTCTTCATCTCCCATGTGGCTAAGCACCGTTATTCTTGTCCTCTATTTTTTCAGCTTTGCTCTAACATGCATTTGATTTTTGCCAATTTATAACCTCTTTTCACTCTCAACACAATAATGAAGCATTTAAGCTAATATTTTTTGTACTATATTATTTTTCTCTTTATTTAGCATTGCGTTCCTCTAAGCCAACAGACAATGAATAAAGAAAAAATAAGAGCTGTTATGTTATTTTTATTTTACTATATCATGCACTTTGGAGATCAGATACCAACTGTTATAACAGAATTAACAGAAGGCTATTCTTGAATTGTTTCCAAAGTATTTTTGCCTCTTTAGATAGGGAAGAATAATAGCTCACTGCTTACAGTAAAAATTTTTTAAGAATTATGTGGAATTTAGACAATTATACTGAAGAACAGTTTATCTTAAAAGTGCCGTTATCAACATAGATAAAAATTCACTATCTGAAGTCAAAAACACATCTTCTACCTGACAGGAGGTTTAAGTAGAACTAAGATTCTTCCTTCCCATCTTAGTGCAAATTATAGCCTCAGAACTGAATTCAAGTTGATTTAATAATAACTTTGCTTGAAGTGTTACTTAAACTTCTGACATCCTGTGCTTTCCAGCAAGAAGAACAAAAAAAAAGGTACAATACTACTTTGACACCACTGAAATAAAAAGTGGGATGATGCCATGCTGATTTGCTATTAACATGTCAGCTTCTTTTTCTCCAAATAGGAAAATGGAACTGATTAGCACAACGTAGGAATTTCACAAAATTTCATAACTGTGATTTCAAATAATTATCCAGTGCATACTTCCCTTCAGACTTTTCAAAAATTAAAAACAAGTTAATACAAGCTTGGGAAAAATGAGTAACATTCTGATTTTGCATGAAGGTTATTCCTCTGTAGATATTTCATACTCTGAAGCTGAAATGTAAAACTTTGTCAAGATATGACAGAAATGGA
>VZTV01104217.1:358-10490 GCA_013400875.1 Anhinga rufa | reverse complement strand
GATGGATATTAAAAAAGACCTGCGGATTGTAAGTGTGGTGTCGTGTTTGGGGGGTTCTTATGATTTATGGCCCTTTTGAGCTGCTGTGAGACATCTGTGGCAATGACTGTTCCATAATCCAAGCTTGATTTAGCCTCCTCCTGGCAATGCTTTGCTATATCTAATCTCTGGAGGTACCAGCCCAACCACTTCATATTGTTAAATACTATAGTGTATTGTTTCAGTTTAGGCAGCTTCTATATAAGGAGAAGTTGTACCACAGTTCTTAAATGCCCTTGTTTAAACATGCTTGTGAAGTGTTAAAATGTAAGGGTGTGGGATTTTTTTCCCTGCCTCCACTTCGGAATAAACTTTTTCCTCAGGAGAGTGAACTGATCATGCTGCTTTAAAAAAAAGTAAAACTGCCTCGAGTGGGTAAGCATCTGAGAATAGAAATGGTCTTAGAAGTAAAGGCTGTGTACTGATCTTAAATTGCCGCTCCTTGGAGAGCATGATGTCATAAAATACAATATTGGTCAGCTAGAACATGAGTCCTCTTTAACTGTTCCTTGACAACAAGTTCAGCCAACTCTTTCCAGGAGTACATAAAAATTAATGTAGTGAAATAATTCAGCATTATCCAGTGTAGGAACTGGTGGTGTTCTGTCTTCACAGTTTCTTATACTTGCCGTTGCTTTTTACTTGTACGATGAACTTTTTGGTTATTTTTAAAATTTTCAAAAGTTGTTCTGCTTTTGTATTCACAGAGGAGGTGGCGGCGGCGGAGGAGGAGGATGGAGAGCTGTTCAAGACAGGGATCAGTTTTACAGGTATGATAGGAAAGCTTTCAGTGTCTGGTCAACAGTGGAAATATTCTTACACGTGGTATTTTTAGTATTCTATGAATAAAGTCTAGGACATCTTTAAACACATTAAGAGAAACTGGTGGATGCTGAGTACTTGCAGCTCTTCAGTGAGCAGTGCAATTCATCTCAAAGGTTCCCTCATCGCTATGTAGAGGGGTGAGGTTGGTATAGGGACAGGTTTTGTGCAGCTTTGCATGGGAAAAATGTGGCGATTTATGCCAAGAAGTCCTGAATGGTTGGGGATTTTCCTAGACAAGGAAATGCAAAACTTGGGAGTGCCTGGCTTGGAGGGGTTTGGGGGTGGGGTTGGTTGTAGCAGTGACTGCTACTCAAATCAACCAACCCTTCATCTCAAAACAAATAACTGAGATGAAAAGTTAAGGTGTGATTTGGCTTACACTGCTTGTTTGGGATGCTCTTGGCTTGAAACACCAAAATAGCATGTAGTCAAGCTGTGAATGTGAGAGAGCTGACATTTCTTTTATTAGTCCAAAGTAGCGTTGCTCTGACCTGGTAATAGAAAGAGTATTAAGAAAACTGACACGTTTGCTTTGTTATCCAGTAGAAATGTTGATCAGCTCTTTATGTGCTCGTTAGCTTTCCCAAGTACACTCTTGATACCAGGACCGGGTTAGAGGTATCCACATGGAGCTGCTGCCACTCAGCTACCACAGGCCTTAACTCGGGGATTGTTTCTGTTGCCTTCTTTCACAGGAGGAGATCGCCATCCCCATATTACAGCCGAGGGGGCTACAGATCTCGATCCAGATCTCGATCCTATTCACCTCGTAAGTAGTCTTAGCATATCGAAAGCAAATTTCCACTTTGGCTGAACTACTTCTTTTTGAGGTTTTGCATCCATAAAGACTATTCAACTTCAGTGTGGTTTGTTTTTTTTTTTGGAACCACAGTTCCCTTTATCATTTAATTAAGCCATTGGGAACCTTGAGGACAGAGCAAATAACTTAGTTTGCAAAAAAAAAAAGGTAATACCATTTGTTTGACAAGTCTGAAGTACCATTTCTCTCTCAAACTCTGTTAAAACAGGAGTTTGTAGTACGCTGACGATGCGGTTACCTCTAGGACAGCAAGGCTGAATTCCCAAGCCTCGTACATCCTAACACTGAAACTAAATTTCCTGATGTAACTTGTTAAAGAGGAGGTTAGCTTCATCTGAGGCCGTAATAGCGCTTTTTTTCCTGAATTGCTCATTTGCATGGAAGATAAAGCTGCGTTTTGATGGCAGAAATTCAATAAAACAATAGCATGCCTAGCATACTCCCTTCGTAATGGATACAGGGTGAATGAAGAGGTTGTGTTCTCGTGTTCGCCCTTTGCGTTCAAATGAAAACAAGTGTCACTGCTTTTACCGATACGTCAGGAAACTGGCCATGGCAGAACAGTTACAGTGTGAATTCTCACTGTGCCGAAACACCAGCCCTGGGGTATGACGGGAATCGGGGGCTTTCTCCCCACGGTAACTTAGTGGCAGAACTGTACTGGCCGCTGGACTTTTGTCTTGGACAAACCGTAAGGCTCTGGAGTTCGATGCAGATTTGAGGGGTGGCAGTGAATCTTTTAAAAATCTGTCCATCCTTGGGAAGTCTAACAGTGCGTATATTTTGTTTTTTCTTTCAGGTCGCTATTAAAGCATGACACGTAGAGGAATTTCTAGCTACAGCATTTGAGTTGAACTGCAAGTTTGTGGACAATATTTTTATTGTCTCTTCTGTTTAAACAAGTGAACAGTGCCTAGTGAATAGGTGACTTTTACACCTTTTATGAAGACTACTTCTGTGATGTTAAATGCTGTTTCATTCTGCATATTTGTGTAGTTTGGTGCTTTGTTTCAAGTTGTGTTTTGAAAGGAGTATGTTTTGCATGTATTTTTTTAGTATCAATTTTGACTCCTGAAAGGTTTCTATTGTAAAGACAAACTGTTCGGTTAGTTTTTTCTACTGATTCCAAGGTATTCTGAAGATCAAAACCTGTGTAAAACGCTTTCAAAAAGTGGAAAAATAAAATAAAAAGAAGTTTGGTTTTTCTTTTCCTACTTACTTTTTCCAAGTATAAGTTATGGGCTGAAAAGAGACCACAACGCTTACGCTGGGTATTCTGGAATAATGTTTTAAAGCCCAGAAGTAAAATTCACCTCATTTTGTGTTGCTGGGTAGTTGCTGAGATCTGTTGTTGTCCTGGATTCTTCTAGATCAGTTGTTCTAGATCTGAAAAAAACTGTGTAAACCCAGCGTGCAGAGAAGTCGGTGTGCAAACTGTGTGGCAGCAGGAGCAAGGAGCGTCGTTCTGCAGCACTGTAGGCACAGAGCAAGACTTGTAGTAAACTCTTGGTAACGCTGTTGAGCCTTGAGGTGGGTGAGCTGTTAGCAGATTGCTGTCTGTAACGTGCAGTCCTTTAAATAAGGAGAGGGCTTCAGTGGAAGTAGATAACTGCACACTTAGAGGCAATGAAATAACATCTTGACTACTTTGATTTTTTTCTTGTTTCTTCACTGATGATTGTCCTTTTAAAGAGTACGTCTTTATCCACAGATGCCGCTAAAACGCAACATAGCTCTCAAGTTACTCTTTCTTACCAGTACAGTACTGTTTTGCGTACTCGCATTCATGAACTTTATACACTTACAGGAAAACTCTGTGCAAAATGTGAAGTACTTCTGTCAGACTAGAACCTCCCTCAGCGGCGTATCATAGCTCCGATGGTGACAACACATGGAAAACTAGAAAGCAGGGCAAGAGCAGCGAGACGCTAGGCGTGTCTGCCGCTGTTCTCTCAGCTTTCAAGCCCACGTTCCCCTACTTTTTTTTCCTGTGTAGCGATTTCCACACTTCTATTCATGGACTAAGAACAGTTACAGGACCCTGTGGACCTGCAGCCTCTTGACCTTCTATTTGATTTCCCTCCACCCCATTTTTGCCCTAAGCCTGTTTTACCCCCAAATTTTTATTCAGTGGGAGCTCTTGTTAATGGTCCTGTTGGCCTAACAAAAACCCAGAGGTAATCCCAGGGCAAGTACTGGTGTACTGAGCTACACCCCTGTTCTCTTGGGAGCGGCCAGTCATTTGCTGACCTCTGAAGGATAAACCTATTAAGTTATCTATTGTATTTAAAAGATCTTGGGCGAACACTCCATAGCGTATCTGTCATCCTGCATAGTAAATCTATGCTTTAATATTTTCAATCTTCGTTGAAGGAGGTGCATTGAGCTTTCCACATAGGTTTACGAGGAGAATGTGTGTTTTGTGTAGAAAAAGTGGTATACTTGTTTCTGGATGTCAAAAAAACTATGTTCTCTGCTGAGGTGGGGAAGAAAATGCTTTCCCCTTTTGCTCTTGGAGGCAGTTTGGCAAATAATAAGCAATTGCACGAAGCAAGAGACTGAAGAAATAAAAGCCCTACCTGCTGCAGCTGCCTGGAGAGGAAGAAGGCCAACAGCAGTATGCTGGGTGTCTTAGGAAGGTTTTAGCAAATGCCTGGATATTTTTTTAGAAATCTCTTGGTTTTTTTGTCTCTGGATGCAAGACTGGCCTGCGGGATTTCAGCAGGAATGACTTTTGCCCCATCAGCAGCACCATCCCGTCCCTAACCAAGTTGGTGCTCCCTCTAAGCCCCCTGCGGGCAGCGCAGCACGGCTCCTGTGCCGAGAGCGGCCCCCATCTCAGGGCCAGGTCCCTGCCTGGCGCGAGCCTCCCAGGGCCATGGTGCCGTGGCTCGCCTTGCAGGTGGTGCAGGAGCCTTCCCTGGGAAGGTAGAGTCCCTGCTGCTGGAGCTGACCTTTGCAGCCTCCTCGTTCTTTTGACTATGTTTTCTTAGTCACGGCCTTATGCCTCCTTTGAACCACTCAGCTGGGGTTGACAAACGCAGAGTCAAGAACATGAGTCCTTTGGTAAGCGTCTTTATGTTTTAGTGAAATGAGGATTTTGCAACCCACGGTGCAGTTCCTGGCAGCTGAGTTCATCTGATGGCTCGTAGCTGCCAGAAGAGCATCCTCCCGCCCCTTCCCCGCACGGTGGTACCTGGTACTTCTGGTTAGGCTCGGATCCGCTGCGGAGCTGTGCTCTGGTGCGGGTGAAAGCGAGCTTTCCCTCTGCAGAGGGCTCAAAAGAAAAGGGGGGTGTTGTGGTGGGAGGCAGCATGCACCCTAAAATCCATTTTAAAGCCATATCGGGAGTTTGGGAAAGCAATCGGCTTCTGTAGCCTTGCAGCGGGGGGAGAGCCTTTTGTCTGGACATTTCCTGCCACTGAATCACTCCGACCGCTTGTTGGTCCAGAAAGAGCCCCTGGTCAGATGCTCCCTGGCGTGTGTAATGTTGCCCTGTTAATGCGGGAATGACAGATTGCTGTGGTATGTGATACGCTTTGAAACCGCGGCTGAATCACTGCTGGATGTCCTGACGCTCTGCCAGCGCGTAACGCAGACATTCGTTGCAGGGGAGGGGGGCAAAAATGCGTACCCTGAACTTCGGCAGAAACCCCACCAGCGGCGGGGGAGCATCCTCTGCCGCGGCGGCTGCGACAGCAGCATCTGCTGGGGTGGATGTGAAACGCTGTGCCCTCTGCTGACCCGCTTTCCTGTCGAGAGTAGGACAAATAAAAAAACAACTTTAAAAGCACATGGGGAAAAAGGAAACGGGGCGCTGGTCTCTCCTCACCGCGTGCAGGTGGAGTTTCCTCTGGGTCAGTTTGTGCCTCTCCCAGCGTGAGGGATGCTCCGCTCCCTGCACGCCCCGCAGCATGAGGAGGGTCCCCGCAGCCGGCGGCGTAGCTTGAGGGAGCTGCTGAGCGTTAGCACGCACGGGTTCATGTCATCAGGGGTGGTCACGGGTTTAGTATATTCAGAAAAACAACATTGACTCGTAAGGTGGCTTACAAGCACAAACCGACTTGAAACTGGGTATTAAGAGCATCTGGGTCCCGTGCAGCACTGAGCACGGGGAACGGAGCCCAAAGGGGGAGCACAGGGCTGCGACTCCCGGCGCCCCTCGCGCAAGCAGCGCAGCAGCTCTCGGCTCTCTGCTGAACCTCACGAGTGCCTAAAAATCCCGTTTTCTGTAGTAACTCCTTAATTTGAGTTCAAGTAATTTATTTTGGTGTTCACATTCCCGTTCCAGCAAGTCAATCGCACAGAAGGCAGGTACTCCCGCCCCAGCAGAGCTGCTTTCGGGGCCAAGAGAAGCTGAGCCTTTCTCTTTCCCGCTTCAGTATGATAGGTGTGGCTCCCTAGGGCTCTCTTGGGTGTCCACCTCTGGCACCCGGCCTTGGCTCGATCACCTCGGTCCTAGACATCTGTACCCTCGAGATCGTCTTAGGAGAGTCAGCAAAACTTCCAGCCTCTTGGGAAGGAGCTATTGGCACATCGCTACTGACAGTCTCTGCCCGTCATTCCCATCGTTAAAAATGTTGAAAGTTATTTTTCAGTCGTGCTCGGCCCCTGTACAGATGTAATTAATGAAGAGCCAGTTATTAATTCAACTGCCCGGCCACGAGAGTTACCTTGCATCTCACCGGTTTTAAGGGCTGATGACCTGAAAGCTTCCAAAATTCTGTTAGTAGGATTCCACTTGTGTCCTAGCAAATGGTGAGCAAAAAAATTCCCCCATGGCTTGAAAAGTACAGAAGCCAAATTCAACCAAATTCTGCGTTATTTTCTCAACTACGCTGTTTGTGATGGATAACCTCACCCTACCGAGGAAGACTGCCTTAGTGCTCGGCGCTGCTGACTGCGGCCAGTTCCGTGATGCTCTTCCCTCATCTCCGCAGCAGCTGCTCAGTTTTCCTGCTAGGAGGCTTCCAAAAGCAAAATGATACTTTTAAGCGAGTTCATCAGCGCTTTATTAAATTTCGGGTTGACTCCGGTCCCACGGTGCCTCGTCCCTGGCACGGGGCGATGGAGGGCAGGCAGGAGCCGCTCCCCCAGCGCGCGCTGATCCCCCTTGCAGCGCGTCGTGGCACGCGAGGTCACCTCTGCGACTTGGTCAGAAGGAACAAAAATAAGTCCTTTTGTAAAGGAAACTAATTGGGAGTTAATTTGTAGGAGCAGGTTTGTGGGGGGGTTTTTTTGGTCCTGCCTCCCCGGCAGTCTCGTCCGCAGCCAGAGGTGTATCCCTGCACAGTGACGGGCGGCTGCATCCCACCTTGCTGCCGAAGCCGAGCTGGGACCAGCAGAGATGGGGCAAAGCTCTGCTGAGATTTCTCCTGCGTGACAAAAAATATCTGTAAGGATTCAGGGAAGATGGGCAGGCCAGAGAGACGAGGCAGGTTCCTCCTGAGCTGGGTAGCTGGGCTTTACCTGCCGGATTAATGCAGCCCCCCAGGAGCGCGGCGAGTGGGGGTCCGGCCAGTTTTCCTCCCATTGCACAACCCGTTTATCCAGCTCCTGGGCGCACACTCGCAGCTATAGCCCTGCTGCAAAGAGCGTGCGTGCGATTTTCTTGTCTGCCGGCAGAAAAGCCACGCTCTTTGCCTGCCTGGTTTTGACCGACCGAGAGATCTGGTCAGACCACAGCCAGATGTTATGTTTTCCCACCGATGCTTTTTCGCACCCCCTCCAGCCGCGGGGGATGCCTGAGCCTCTCTGATCCCTGGTGACAACGAGGGGTGGCTCACGGAGGATGTCCCCCAGGGAATCCTCCCCGAGTCCAGCTCGCTGCCAGCCCTGCCGAGCACACCACAACTTCTGGAGTCCCTCTACTGATGGAAATGTGGTGGCTTCACCACGTCCTTCGCTCTGGCTTGAGGCAGGACCCCCCTTCCCCACGTTGTCCCTTTCTCTGTCCCATCCCCAGCACCCTCTGGGGACAGCTGCTCCAGCCGCGGAACCCCCGGAGGGATCCCAGGAGGGATGCCCCAATGCAGCCCCAGCCGGCTCCCCCCAAAGCATCCGTTAACAGGAGCTGAACCACTGCCCTGACCGCAGGTCCCAGTAAGACCAGTCCATCAGAAAAGGGTGATGAAACCTGATGGATCTCAAGCTGCCTGCTGTGAGACAGGCTTACCAAAGGCTTGGGATAAACCAGTTGTGTGTCAACCCATTTACCCCGAGCTTGGAGGAGGCTTGGGAATCCCTCGGGCCAGCCCTCAGCACCGCGGAGGATGTAGTAGGCTGAGATGTTTGTCCTCCCTCCTCCCAAAACCTCCAGCCAAGGAATGGCACCACCTCCTTCTCTTCCTGAGTCCGATCAACCAAACACGCAGGTTTTTCTCCTAATTTCTCCTGCCTTTTCAAAGCAGCCCTTCACGCATGCAAGCCTGTTATCGTGTCCTCCCCCAAACTAAACAAACCCTCCCTCAACCTTCCCTTGCTTTCAAGTTTTTTTGCTCCTTTTATCAGCCTGGCCACCACCTCCTGGACTTGTTCCACGTCAGGAGCTCTTTGCGGAGAGGAATGATCCCGCTGCACATCCCACCTGCAGGGCTGCCTTTAGGAGACGACCTGCCTTTCCTGCGGGGTCCCGCACCACCTTTGGGACCATTTACCCTGAGCTTTGCCTGTGTGGTTGCTGCCTTGCCAGCTGTTTTATATCGGTGCTCTTAAACCTTCCTCCCCAAAGCACATTCTTCCCTTGACCCTCTCATCTGGACCAAGACAGGTCCACCAAAACTCTGGGAAAGAGAGTACCAGCTCCATTGATTGGGAAAACATCTGAAGAAGGTTGTTGAGCTCCCTCTGAAAAGCCAAAAATCAGGGACAGGAGGGATGAGATCATGCAAGTAATCGCAGGAGACTTCCTACGTTACATCCAGCTCCTGCAGAAGACCAAGGGACAAGTCATTTATGAGCATTGCAACCTGTAGGCACTAATTACTCCAGAAACCTCGGGTTTCTCCTGCCGCTTCCCAGCGGCAATGACCTCATGTGATGCAACGGCAGCTCCCTGCCCCGTTACTGTCGATAGCTCGTCACTGAGGATGAATTAATGATCTGAATGAGGGTAAGCCTTTTTTAAAAGGACATTATTGACATGCTTCAGCCTGAAAGCACCCCAAAAAAGCACTGGGGACGGAAGAGCCCCCAGCCCCGCTGCTAAACGGCAGCCCGGCAGGAGCTGCGCTGAAAGCAAAGACGAAGAAATCGGAGGAGAAAGGATTCTTCTCGCTTTGCATCATCGCAGTCCAACCACATCTATTTTTGCTACACGCGTGGCATCAAGCACCCGTCACTGCTATTCCTACTCCATCCAGCACCTCCACATGACAGGGGAAGAGTAGCAGCAGGATGGAGTGTGGCCGAAGGGAGCGTCGCTTTTAATTGTCCTGCCACGCAGCTTAAAATCTGGGGAATTCTATTACTGCCCTTCTTCCCCCCCAGCAAACGACGACCAACCCTAGGGCCCAACCGGAGGACACTCGTCCCCTCCCGTCACCCAGTGTTACTTCTGCACCTTATTTTAGTCTCCGGTCACGGCCCGGATGCACCTCCATAAAGATTTGCCTTTGTATTCTCAAGAAGAGAGAGCAAAAGTCATTTACCCTGCAGCATCCAGCCCTCACTGGCCAAGGCAGGTTGTGACACTAACTCTTGGTCACCTGAGGACATCCTTCAGCAGAGCCCCCCGAGAGCCACGTGCTCACGAGAGCGACAGCAGCCGCCTGAGCACCGGGCTGAGAACACGCAAAACTCAGTGCCAGGATGTCAGAGCGCTGGCTCACCTTTCCTTGAAGCCTTTTTTCGGATGATGGGCTCGCACGTAGCAGTGGCTGCTCAGACCTCGGCTGGAGTGGGTCTGCACACTTGTGCTTTCCAAAGAAGCGCATTTAATACAGGCTTTTATTTATTTATGGATTTTTTTACCTTGGTTCCTGAGCGAGATGGTTTTCCTCTCCCTGAAAGAACTCCTCAAGTGGTTTCGAGCAAGGGCGCAGGAGGATCTGCCAGCGGGACGCGGGTGATGGGCGAGCTGTCGGAGATGGGTTTAAGGGCAGAGGCGTTGGGGTGCGCAGGCAGGGGAGCTGCAGGCAGGGCCGGTGTCCCCCCCCCACTAGGAATAAAGGACCTGGAACGGCTGGGACCCCGCTCTGAGGGCTGCGGGACCCCGCTCCAGGGGGATGTGGGACCCCACTCCAGGGAGCTGCAGGACCCTGCTCCAGGGGGATGTGGGACCCCGCTCCGAAGGCTGCGGACTCCACTCCAGGGGGATGCGGGATCCCACTCTGAGGGGTGCGGGACCCCGCTCCGGGGAGCTGCGGGACCCCGCTCCGGGGGGATGCGGGACCCCGCTCCGGGGGGATGCGGGACCTCGCTCCGGGGGGATGCGGGACCTCGCTCCGG